>APFE030381098.1:1853-36884 GCA_000404065.3 Pinus taeda | reverse complement strand
GCAAAAAATGATGCATAGTTTGGTGCAAAAAATGATGCAAAATCTAGAGTGAAAAAGGATGCAAAATAAGACGCAAAAAAGGACGCTTTAAAAATTGTACAATAGAGCCAGATTTAGCACCAGGTTGCTCATCACAATTACAAAAAAATGCACCAAAATCTGGCGCTAAATCCGGCGCAAATCGCTGGTTTTGTTGTAGTGTTGCAAATGGGCTGTAGTATTAGATAGATGGTATTAGTAATAAGCGGTATTGACCCATGGTATTACTCATAGGAGTCATATATAAAGGATAGAAACTCCTTGTGAGGAGCATCGTGTCTTATTTTTGTAATCGAGCTCTACTCTATTGGAGGTTGCCCCCTCGAAGAGGCAAGTGAACATTACTCTCTGAATAATAAAATCATTGCCATTCTATGTTCTGGGTATATTTTCTTCGCATATTCTATATTTGGGTATCCTTTGCAGGTTAAGAGAATAACAAGTGGTATCAGAGCACTTTCGAGGGCCGATGGGATCTCCATTTAGTAGCAATTTTTTTTTTTTGCCTCGAGACGTGTTCCAACGTCTTTAAACCACGGGATCTGTCGTTGAGCACATAAATCTGTGGATTTGGGGAGGCATGCACGCAGGAAATACAAGAGGTGGTCACGTCTGTTGGACTCCCTTGTAACCCCTGTGGGTACCCCTTCGAGTAGTAGTGCATTAGACAGAACCGTGCATGGACTTTCTTCCACGTACCCTCTGGGTATATTGGAAGCCCTATAGGCTCCCTGAAAACCTCGCCATAGATAAACCAGTGACCGTCTTGCAGCTACAGTAGACCGAGAACAGCACTCGGAGAGATTACTCACCCGTACGATAGGGTAGTAGGGTGGTACGGCTAAGGGTACGGTCGACCCTCCTTAGTTAGAGCCCTAAAACATTGGGCGGAGTACTACTGCCAGACCCTTATGTATATTGCGATCTGTAGCACCTGACACTCCTCAAGACCCTAGTTCCTTTTTTAATCATCATCTCTTCCAGATCCGCTTGAGCAAAGGAGTGCAGCAGCAACAGACATCGGTCCCAACCAGCCAGTTCCGATCTATTAGATTCATCAGATCTACAGAAGCAGTCAATTCAGTCGTCCAGTGCTACCCGAGCGGGCATTCATATCTCTCAGATCCAGAAGACCAGAAGCGTTGTGGAGGGTTCCTATACCAGGGTATAATTGTCGCAGGACTTTTGGCCGCATTGAAATTTTGAGAATTTGGCTACTGCAATATTGATCAAGAAGGAGTAAAACTCCGTCAGGAGTAAAAAAAAAAAAAGTCTGAGATGTTCCGGGACGCTTATTGGTGATATAGCCCACTAAAATCAGGACGACGAGTTGAGCATGGTGGTACCATTCAATTAATTGGGCAAATTTTTTTTTGGGCGGTCCCAATTTTTCAGGTCAGTGTATGGTAGCAACTAGAGCTCAAGCGATGGCCAATGAAAGGGTGGACAAACTGGAAGAAACGGTGAACAATATCCAAACTCAGCTTGACAAACTAGATCTGGATAGCATGAACAACGCGCTTAAAGGAATAAGTCTCCAGATAGAGAAATTGCAGGGAAAAGGCAAGGAGGATTTTATGTCAAACGACAAGGAGAAAGCCCACGAGGAGGGGTATAATGGCCATGAAGGCATTTACGGTGAATATAGCCACTCTCCTCATGTCTGGAATACCCATCCACCACCCAGTCAACGACCTCCTAAGTTGGATATGCATAAATTTGACGGTTCTCACGCAGCAACATGGCTAGCACAAATGCACCAGTATTTCAAATTGAATCATATCCTACATGATGCGACTAAGCTTATGTTGGGGAGCATGTACTTCGACAATGAACGGTGGCAATGGTGGGAATGGCATCAGCGTTGCAATGGATATTTTAGATCTTGGACCCAATTTACCAAAGCTCTTCGAGATCGCTTTGAACAAGAAGACTCTTATTTGGGTCGACTCACTAAGCTCAGACAGACTGGTACAGTAGAGGAATATATTAATGCTTTTGAAAGCTTAGATTTCTGCACTAAGGGTCTCACAGATGAGTTCTACACAGAATGTTTTATCAGTGGTCTTAAAGAAGCCATCATAGCTCAAGTTCTACTTCACCACCCTCCCACGTGGTCGAAGGCTTGCCAGGTAGCTCGTAAGGTGGAACGTGCATTAGCAGCCCAATACAGTCACCCAAATTTCCCCGCTAAAGGTCGTCTCCCACAGGCACAGAACACGACTCAAACACTTAAGGTCCAAAAGGTGTCCCCTGCAGAAATGGCTGAAAGAATTACTGTGATGAAAAATACTCCCCAGGTCATAAATGTAAGGAGCCCAAATTCTTTCAAATAGATGCCACTGACTACAACTCAACAGAGGAAGATCCTCCACTTGAGGAACATGAGCCGCTAGAGGACGATAACCAACAGGACAATGTCTCTGACGAACTAGTTATTTCGTTGCATTCCTTGGCAGGGATTTCTTCCCCTCGAACGCTCAAAATCAGAGGGTTTATTAAACATCGCCCAGTAGTAGTTTTGATTGATAGTGGAAGTACACATAATTTCATCCATCAAAAAGTTGTAGAAACAGTGCATTACTTTGTACGAGCAGTTTCTAACTTCCAAGTTCAAATTGCATATGGAGGCACAATGAAATGTGAACGCCGTTGTGAAAATGTCAAACTTCAAATGGGGGATTATCAGTTGAAAACCCACATGTTTGCCATAAACATGGGGGGTTGTGACATTGTCCTTGGCGCTGACTGGCTCCGCACTCTTGGGCCAATCACAATGGATTTCCAGGAGTTGTATATGAGTTTTAAGCAGAACAACCACACACATACCCTCAGAGGACTCCAGGCGGGAGCCCCCTCTATCATAAGCTCGCATAGGATGGAAAAATTGTTAAAAAAAGGGCAATCATGGAGTGGTAGCTCAATTTAATGCCATCCAGGGAGTCGAAACCAAGCAACCGCCACTTCATCCTGAGATGCAACAGATTTTAAACAACCATCTGCCAGTCTTTGACAAGCCTCAAGGGCTTCCACCCTCGCGAGGGGAACATGATCATAGAACCACCTTGGTTCCAGGGGCCCAACCCCAAATGTGCGCCCATACAGATATCCGTTCACCCAAAAGAACGAAATAGAAAAAATCATCAAGGAACTTTTGGAAGAAGGGGTCATTCGTCCCAGCATCAGTCCTTATTCATCCCCAATGGTTATGGTGCTCAAAAAAGATGGGGAGTGGCGGATGTGTCCTGACTTCAGGGCCCTCAATAAGCTAACAGTCAAAGATAAATTTCCCATTCCAGTGGTTGATGATTTGCTGGATGAACTCAACGGGGCTCAATTTTTCACGAAGTTGGATCTTCGCTTAGGTTACCACCAGATCCGCATGAAGGAAGTCGACATACCCAAGACTGCTTTCAGAACTCATGAAGGCCACTATCAATTCGTGGTCATGCCATTTGGTCTTTGTAATGCCCCCTCTACTTTTCAGAGCCTTATGAACCACATTCTCAAACCATATCTCAGGAAATTTGTCCTTGTATTCTTCAATGACATCCTCATCTATAGTTGCACTTGGGCAGCACATCTTCAACATGTAGATCTACTCTTGCAACTGCTACGCAAGCATAAATTATTCGTGAAGATGTCCAAGTGCTCATTTGGCATGGCAGAGGTGGAGTATTTGGGCCACATTATGGGGTGTGAGGGTGTCAAGGTGGACCCCAAAAAGATCCAAGCAATGCAGGAATGGCCTCAACCTAAGACCTTGAAGAGCTTACGAGGATTTTTGGGTCTCACAAGCTATTATCGTAAATTTTTCCGCAACTATGGTCGCATAGCAAAGCCCCTCACCCAACTCCTAAAGAAAAATTCTTTCTTCTGGAATGAGGAAGCACAACAGGCCTTTACAGCTCTAAAAAATGCCATGTGTTCCACTCCAGTTTTAGCACTACCTGACTTCACCAAATCCTTCGTCATTGAATGTGATGCTTCAGGGACAGGTATTGGGGCAGTTTTAATGCAGGAAGGGAGACCGTTGGCCTTCACAAGCCAACAACTCAGTGGGAAGAATCAGGGCCAATCTACATACGAGAAGGAAATGATGGCCATCTTACATGCAGTCGACACCTGGCGACCTTATTTATTGGGGCAACATTTCCAAATCCGCACAGATCATCACAGTCTTAAATATTTTTTGGAGCAATGCCTATCCTCCCCACAACAAAATAAATGGCTAGCCAAAATGCTGGGATATGATTATCAGATCATTTACAAGAAAGGGAAAGACAATAGCGTAGCAGATGCATTATCTCGCCAATTTCAGGAGGAAAGTACCCTGGTAGCTATTTCCCTCCCCATTCCAGAATGGATTGAGGAAGCTCGCAGAGAATGGTTTTCACACCCCGAGCTCTCCTAACTCATTTCTCAATTACAGGCAGATCCAAATTCCACCAAGGGCTACTCGTGAAAAAATGATATTCTTCGCTACAAGGACAGAGTCGTAATATCACCAACATCCACCTTCAAAAGTCGCATTTTGGCAGAGATGCACTCATCTCCCATTGCAGGACATTCGGGCTTTCAGAAGATGTATGCTCGCACCAGAAGATCATTTTTTCTGGACAGGCATGAAAAAGGACATCCTTACCTTCGTAACCGAATGCGATGTCTATCAACGCCACAAAGGGGAAACCGTCAACACACCTGGCACATTACAACCATTGCCCATTCTGGCATCAATTTGGACGGAAGTTTCTATGGATTTCATTACAGGTCTTCCAAAATTAGGGAACAAGTCAATCATCATGGTGGTTGTGGACCGATTCTCGAAGTATGCTCATTTTTGCACTCTTCCCCACACGTTTACACCAACCTTGGTTGCTCAAACTTTCATGGATCAGATCTTCAAATTGCATGGCATGCCCATTTCTATTGTGTCCGACTGTGACCCGATATTCACCAACAATTTTTGGCAGGAACTCTTCAGAATCCAAGGCACTCAACTAAAACTCAGTACTTCCTACCATCCGCAAATAGATGGTTAAACTGAAGCCGTCAACAAATGTCTAGAAACCTACCTTAGGTGTTTTACTTCAGAAAAAAAAACATCTTTGGGTACAGTGGCTACCTCTGGCAGAATGGTGGTATAACACCAACTATCATGCCACCACCAAAATGACCCCCTATGAAGCAGTATATGGTAAACTCCCGCCTTCACCTACTTCATATCTCAAGGGATGCTCAAAAGTCCAAGCAGTGGATCAACTCCTACAACACCGCGCAAATATGCTCGCCCATCTTCGAGAGAATCTTCATCAAGCTCAGAACCACATGAAGCAACAGGTAGACCAGCATCGCTCAGAGCGCCACTTTGAAGAAGGGGATCAAGTCTTTTTATGGCTCCAACCATATAAGCAAACATCACTCAAAGACAAGGGATGTCAGAAACTCTCTCCCAAATTCTACGGACCATATCAAGTACTTCAACGCATTGGAGAAGGCCTACAAGTTGGCTTTGCCACCTACTGCAAAAATCCATCCAGTTTTTCATGTCTCATGCCTCAAGAAAGTGATTGGGAACAATTGCAGAATTCAGACTAGTCTCTTGGAATTGGACGAAGAAGGATCCATCTGGCTTCAACCGTAACAGGTCCTTGACACACGAGTCAAGCAACTATGCAGTCGCATGATTAAGGAAGTCCTCGTCAAATGGAAAGACACCTCTCGAGAAGATGCAACTTGGGAGCCAGCCACTATTCTGTGGTAGTTTCCGCAGCATCAGCCTTGAGTTCAAGGCTAGTCTTAAGGGGGTGGGCATGTTAGGGTCCCACCCTAACCCCCTTATCTATGTAATGGGACCACGTCATAGTCAAGAGTCAATAAAGCCCATATTAATAATTATAAGTGGTTAATCCACAATTAATAACGAAACCACAATTAGTTGCAAATGGGTCGTAGTATTAGATAGATGGTATTAGTAATACACGGTATTGGCCTGTGGTATTGCACGTAGGAGTCATGTATAAAGGATAGAAACTCCCTGCGAGGAGCATCATGTCTTATTTTGTAATCGAGCTCTGCTCTATTGGAGGTTTCCCCCTCGAAGAGGCAAGTGAACATTACTCTGTAAATAATAAAATCATTGCTATTCTGTGTTCTGGGTGTCTTTTCTTTGCATATTCTGTGTTCGGGGTCTCTTTTCTTCGCATATTCTGTATTTGGGTATCATTTGCAGGTTAAAGAGCATAACAATCATATGGTATTAGCCGCCATACCACACTCCCCAAACATCCATAATCTGATTACCATACCTCTAGTTTCCTTCTCCCATCGTGCCTCTTTCTTAGACATATGCTCTAGAATACCTCTAAACTGCCTCCTCCAATATCGCACAACAAATACGTCCTCCCACACAGCTAATACCACCTCCCCTCAAAACACATCAGTGATACGTTGACTTCTCCATATAAACGGCCCCTCCACAATGCCACCCCTCCTCCTCGAATCCACCTGTTGTAAATACTATACTGTGTGGTGTCATTGAATAATACAGGTATCCAATCCCACTCCTAGTTTTAATACATTGTGTTGTTGATACTTTATCGCATTGAATAATATAGGTATCCAAATCATGGGGCCTAAACCCTCCCCTCACACAAACCCTCCCCCATACTACCTTCCCCATATACACTCTCCCTATATACACCCTCCCCATATACACTCCCACAAATAATACCTCTATTTTAATATATCATAGTGCATTTTTTCCACATATTACGAGAAGAGGTGCAATTTCTTACAATTTATTGGGAGTACACATACTTTTTTATTACAGTACACATATTTTAAAATGCATTCATTGATATCTACTGTGGGAGTGGTTCTCATTGGGAAGGATAACTATCCTGAGTGGTCTCGAAAGCTCAAACACACTCAAATTTTCAATGAGTTGTGGAAAGGAGTTTGTGTAGGAGAAGGAGATAACGAACATGCAAAGCCTATCTTAGACAAGGAATTATCCATTTGGGAAAACAAGAACAAAAAGGCTTATGCATTGATTGCAGTGTGTGTAAATGAAGAGATGAGTCACCATATTTCACAATTTTCAAATGCTTTTGAAGCCTTACATAAGTGGAAGGAACTCTATGACTCGCACTCTGAACTTGAAGTTGTCCAATTAATGATTAAATTGCTCAGTATTGAATTAAAAAATGATGATCCTCTTGTTTTGGCATTAGAATTGAGATCTATTATGCACGATATAAAAGTCACTAATATTGAACTAACATTCGTCTTTCAACATTTGTCAAGGAAATTTATCCCACTTATTCAAATTATCTTGAGTCATTGCAAGCAAATGGAAACCTCAAAGAGATTACCTTTGACTCCCTTGTTAAAAAAATTTGTTGAGAGAGAGAAGGATTTTGTGAAAAAGATAGCTCCTTAATCTTCTAAAGAAGTTGTATGTCGTATGTCTTGCACGTAGAAAGAAGGACCATGCTCAAGATTCTTCTAGAGGAAGCGGTGGTTAAAGAGGAAGAGGAAGAGGAAGAAGAAATTCTAGAGGCAAGGGGGGCAGGCACTCTCAAGGAGAAAAATATGATCTTCATTGCATATTTTGCAATAGAGATGGATCACATGATTCATCCACATGTAAGTTGCCTTGAGACAAAATTGAGAAGGACAGAAATCAAGCCAAAGGTAAAATCAATGACAAAGAGAAAGGAAAAGCACTTGAATGTGCTCACTATGTTGTGGAACATTGTAATATTGGAGTAATTGAAGACTTGTTTAATGCTTCACTTGATTCTTGGAAAAATCATTGGTTGCTTGATTCAGAAGAAACTTGCCACATGACTTTTAGAAGAGATTTTCTTGAAGAATTTACTGACAATGTTGATGGAGTAGTATATTTTGCAGAGAAATCAAAACTCAATCCATCAGGGTTTGGCACAATTAGGCTTAAATTTCCTAGTCTTCTGGACTTTCTTTTGATTGATGTTTTATATCTCGGAGAAACTTGTTTTCCTTGCTCCACATCTTCTAGCAATGACACTCCATTCATATGTTTGATGGCAAGGTTGAGGTGAGAAAAGCATCAGACCACTCACTTTTCATGATGAGGATAGAAGAAGAAAGACTTTTGAAGCTGCAAGGTACCTCTTCTCATGCACAAAATTTCTCATACAATTCTCATTACCATGAAGGTACATTTCCATCAAGTATTTTATGGCATGCTATATTTGGACACTTGAACTATGAAAACTTTTCTTGTTGAAGAAAAATGGTGTTACTGGTTTTCCTACAATTCCTGGGAAACTTAAGCAATGTGATGCTTTTTTTCTAGGAAAGCATAGCGAACCGTCTTTTCATGATTCACATTCCAGAGCACATAGAAAACTTGAACTCATTCAGTTAGATTTATGTTGTCCAATGTCTATTCCTTCTACAAATGGAAATAAATATATGATGACATTTATTGGTGACTACACTAGAATGTGTTGGGTTTATTTATTGAAGAACAAATCTGATGCTTTTCAAACATTCAAGAAATTTCATACATGGATTGAAACTAATGCACAATCTCATATTGGCTCTATTCACACTAATAATGGAAAAGAATACACTTCAAATGAATTTGAAAACTACCTTTGCTAGCATGGGATCAAACATCAAACAACTGTCCATTGTAATACCCAATAGAACGAAATAGTTGAAAAAATGAACAGGAAAATCTTAAATATGGTACGTTCCATGATGTTTTTCAAGAATGTAAAATTGATGTTTTTGGCTGATGCAGTTCTAAGTGTTGTATATGTATAGAATAGATTTCCATCTAATGCTATTAGAAACAAGACTCCTTATGAAATGTGGTATGGCCACATTCCTTCGGTAAAGCATCTTAGGGTCTTTGATTCCACCTGTTATGCCTTGATACCAAAGGTACAAAGAAACAAACTTGGTGCGAAGAGTCATTAATGTATCTTCTTGGGGTATTCAAATGCCTCCTAAGCATATTGTCTTTATGATTAATTTAATAAGAATTTTGTTGTATCTAGAGATGTAATCTTCCTTGAATCTTCCAAAGATGACAATGATTTTGAGCGGTAGCTTGATCCCTTGGATAGATTCGATCATGCAAAATCATTTGAAGAATTTCATAATTGAATTCCACATCTTGAAGGGGGGATTCCTATACTAGTTCAATCTGTGGAATCTTCTTATGAAGCACTCTCTCCCCCACATGAAGCTCCAACCACTGATGATACTTTGATTGATGTGATTGACAGAATTGGAAGACTAAATCTTTATTTAGTCCCAAATTAGTCAACTGAGCGGCCTGGACCATTTGAGAAAGGTCCCCCAACATGGATAACAAAGACACTTGAAATTTTTCATGCTTATGAGGTTGGAAAGACAGGAATAAGAGATTCAACCAGGCAAAATGAAGGTGATGTAGATGATTTAGATTCACCCGTTGATATGGATGTTTCTTATTATTGTGAACTAAATTTGTCTACAAATTTTGAACCAACTTCCTTCAAAGAAGTCTCTTCTCATGATGAATGGAAAGAAGCAATGCAAAAGGAGTATGATGCCTTGATGAAGAATGGCACTTGGAAGCTGGTTGATCCTCCATTGGGAACCAAACTAGTTCGCTGCAAGTGGCTCTACAAGAACAAGTATAAATTTGATGGCTCACTTGACAAGCACAAACCTAGGTTTGTGGCAAAAGGTTTTTCATAGAAGGAAGCAGTCGATTATGAGGATACTTTTCCCCCCACAACAAAATGGGCTACCATCCAGACACTCTTTGCCTTGGCAGCTCAAAACGATTGGAAATTCCATCAAATGGATGTAAAAAATGCTTTATTGAATGGAGATCTAAAAGAAAAAAATTTTATGTCCCAACGAGAAGGATTTGTTGTGAAGAGACATGAACATAAAGTATGTAAACTTGTGAAATCCTTGTATGGCCTCAAGCAAGCACTACGATCCTGGTATGAAAAGTTAGTTGAGTATCTTCTGAAACTCAACTTCAAACATTATGATATTGATTATTCAACTTTGTTTGTCAAGGAATTTTTCAAAACAATTGTATATCTTGCGGTATATGTAGATGATATTTTGATGATAGGGAACCATGCGAGATACATTGCATCCATAAATAATGAATTGATGAGTGGTTTTGAAATGATTGACTTGGGCTATGTTCACTACTATATAGGTCTTGAAGTCACTCAATATCCGAAGTATATATTCCTCTCTCAAACTAAGTACATTGGAGATTTGTTAAACAATTTTGGCATGGCTAAGTGCAATCCTTTGACTTCTCCAATGGAACATAACTTAAAGCTCACAAACATTGAAGGAAAAGAATTTGAGGAAACAACAAGGTATTGACAACTTGTAGGAAGTCTCAAATACTAACTACTACCATATTAGGTATTTAATTTGTTGTTGGAATCCTGTCCAGTTTTATGAAAAATCATTGTGAGGAACATTGGCCTGCTGCAAAAATAGTTCTAAAACACTTGAAGTGAACCCAAGACTTTGGACTCAATATACACATGTGGGCAACTTTATAATGATTATATACTCTAATTTAGACTTTGATAGAGAAAAGAAACTGGGGTATCTAATTTAGGTTATGCTATGAGTCTTGGATCAAGAGTTGTCTCCTGGAGATCACACAAACAATCAGTTTCAACACATTCCACAAGAGAGGAAGAATATGTGGCAGCTGTTGAGGCAACAAAATAAATTGTGTGGCTCCAGAATATTCTGGAATGTTTTCAGGTAAAACAAGTACATTCAACTCCACTCATGATTGAAAACACCTCTCCAATAAAGTTGGACAAGAGCCCAAAGTTCCATGATCGAACGAAGAACATCAATACAAAATACCATTTGATTCGACATCATGTTGAGGCAAAGACAATCCATCTACGCCATTTGTCCAATAATGAGTAGATTTCAAACATCTTCACTAAAACACTTCGAAAAGAAAAGTTTGGAAGATTCATAACAATGCTTGGACTCACCAACATCCCTTGGGATTAAGGGGGGGAATGTTGACACATAATCATTGGGATTGGGTGAATATTTGTAAATAATGTAAATAGTAAATAATGGAAAATGAGGAGTCATTGGGAGGTGAAGCCCAAGAGTCACTCCCTCCTGTATATAACCATGAGTAATCCTAATGAATAAATATAATTCAGTTGAGGATTACCTCCTAGCCTCTTTGGAATCACCTACTACAACATCTCCATCTTAATTGTGATGCTTTTCGTAGAAAGCATGTGTCCAATTTTTAGTTTCTAGCATAGTGTCATCAAAACAAACTTTGCGGAATGTTGAATATTTGGGTTATGGTTTAATAAAGTTGGTTGCGAGGCCTTCCAAATTTGGTCCATCACCAATAGTAATGTATATAGGGGAAGATGGATCAGTCATTGGCATACACTCCCCATTCACTATGTTGTAGGTAATATTTGATACATGTTTCGTAAACCCAATTGTCTGATCACTCTCCAAATTTTTTGAGGTTAGATTAAAACAAGAACCAGTCAAAATTATAAATAAATTGAAAATTTGGAATACTTTAGAACTTAGATATGAGTAGGTCAATTCTCCCAAGAATATTTACAATGAATCATTTGTTGAGTGCCACATTATGATCTCAACCATTTTTGCTCTTTCATTCAACCAAGAAGTGGATCTAGTAATTAGACCTATTAGCCAAGGAGTGGAGCCAATTGTGAGATCTCACAAGTGTCATAAGAAGTAGAGCTCAGTTAATAATTTTGCAGTAACTATTTTTTAAAATATGGAGCAAATAGTGATTGAGAAATTTAATGGGTCAAACATCTATACCTGGAAGGTTAAATTCCAAATGAATTTGAAGCATAAACATTTATGGAGATTAGTAAAAGGAAAAGAACCAACACCCCAAGATCCAAAAAAAATTAGCTAGTTGGCTGGAAACAGAAGAGAAAACTAAATATTCTATATGCTTCTCTTTGTCAGACTCACAACTTCATCTTATAGACCTAGAAAAATCTTCTGCACAAATATGGGAAAAGCTAAGCCAAATTTTTGGGGAAAAGGTTGTCAATGCAAAATTCACCTTGAAGTTATAGTTATTGAAATTTAAGATGCATGAGGAGGTATCATTGTCTACACATATAAATGATTTAAAATCACTCATAATATAGTCAGGGGAAACTGGAATGAAAATAGAAGATGAAGATGCTAAGGCTATTCTGTTAAACAATTTACCTTCTAATTATGATAATGTTATTTTTACCCTAAGTCAAATTTCTTCCAAATCATTAGATGAAATGGTAGAGACTCACTTAGCAGAAGAAAAGAAAATAAAAATAGGTGATGCAGATAACAACTCACAACCTCAGATGGCACTATTCTCTAGGGACAAGGTCCATCAAAACAAGAATTCATTGAAATGTTTTTGTTGCCATAAACATGGACACACAACATTGAATTGTACGAACCATGCCAAAGATATATTAAATGGAAATTCAAAAGAATCTGCTAACACATCTACTTTTGAAGACTTTCCAGAAGAAAAATTTGAGGACTTATCGTATTATGATAGTGATGATGAGTTTATGCAGATCCTCTCGTACTCTTTTAAGCTATTAGTTATGTATGTTGTAAGTTATATTTGGTGAAAAGCCAATTAATGAACAATTTTGCATAATTTGAATAAGTTTTTCTTGGCATTTGGAAACCTTTGAACACATCACTAGTTTGGTTGTGTTTACACTATTATGGTTTGTTGTTTGTGGCACTCGAAAACCCTTGAGCAATGGCTACAAATAACAGTATGAGATGCATGTATGTGGAACGGGTCAAGTTGTTTGATCAATTTTTTAACACACTTAATATTCAGACTATCTTCCTAGCAACTGATGTATATTCAAAAGAAAAATATCTGAGAGATGGTGAAAGGATGGTTCATTACTTGACAACTCTTAGCGTGGAACCCCTGATGATGCGAGTTGTCAATATTGTTGATCTTTCAATGTTCGTCAATGATGGTCTAAGGAAATCATGTTTTAAATGGGTTTCAAGTGACAATTCAAAGTAGTGGATGAAGAAAGAGTGGTGTTCGTGAGATTCCATAATAGACGTGATTGTTGATGAAGATCAATGAGATAGAGACAAATTATATTGTTGTAATATATGTGCTTTATATATGTGGTTTATTTAATAATGTAAGTGTTAAAGGGGGACTTGAAACTAACTCTTACAATAGTAGGTAGATTTGGTTGAGATAATTCCTCAACAACCAATCTTCTTGTTTTGGAATCAATTGAATCTCACTAGCAACATAAATATGTGATGTATCTATGTGATGTGTAGAGTGTAATAGAACTTTTCTTTTGTGTGTGCATCTCTGTTTTTCTATTTTTTTATTTCCAGATATATTAACATATATGATTTTAAAAATAATATAAATATTATTTTAAATATAAATTAATATTTTGAATTAAATATCATAATAAATAATTCAAATAAAAGTCAAATATAATTTTAGCCCTAGGGATAACTAAATTAATCATCTCACTAATATTTTTTTTTAGGCAAACATCATTTTAAATTAATTAAATAATTTTTACATATATATTTTTTGAAAAGGCAAACATCATTTTAAATTATTTAAAATAATGTTTACATATATGATTAAAAAATGATTGATATACAAAATTTTGAATAAATGAATGTTTTTTCCACTTCACAACTATTTAAAAAAAGATAATTAAAAAATAAAACAAGGCCGCATAGCTAGTGTTCCCTACCGCTTAGTTTAATTTAGCTACTAATTGATATGATGTAATTAGTTTTGGTTAAATGTAATTAGAACACTAGGACCCTCCCATGTCGATCAGCCTGAGCAACAATGAATCATTCTAACACATTGCATAGAAATCGAAACCTACATGTTAAATGCATAGCTAAGAATATTTATAACACGTTGCATATAAATAGAAGCGTCCATGTTAATTGCATATCCAAGAATAGTTATGTTTGGTAAGCAGAAATTTCCTTCCCGATGTGAAAAACTATGTATTTATCAAGCATCTGAATACAAAATATATTTAATTAAGTTAGCATACGTTTGATCATTTTATTTTTCCATAATTTTTGTATTTTTCCATAATATGATTTGTAGGTGACACAGTAAAGCTGCATCTACACCCACAGTATGCATATAAAATGCATGTCATAAACATGTCCCAGGAATTTTAATACTCCTGCCTAGTAAAACCTTCTTAAACCAAGGTTTAATGCCCTTAATTAAATTCTTAAGTGGAGACGTTTGACTGAACTATCCAAATTTTAAACTTTAATAACCCTTTGAGTGGAACCTTATACAACCCTTCATAATATTAGGTTAATTCATGTTACCCACACATATTAACCATACCCTTTTAACTTTGGTTTTAATCACTCACACTTATGAACCATACCATGGTCTTTATCCTTTGGTTAAACTCAAACTTAAACCATAATATATTAGTCTCGCTTATTTCTATTATAATTCCCATATAATAGAAATATTACATAACCACACTTAAACCTTACCTTTCCACCATTCCACAAACCTTTGCACATATATCGATTCTCTCCTTAGCGCATTCAACCTCCGTCATCGATCTCATTCCTTCATCTGACGATTATCATGTAATAACTCATGCCAACTATCCTAACCAATCTACACCTTTTGATTCTCCTATCTCAATCCAATGATTATCGTATCGTCCGCTTCCAACTAGCCTAGAAAATATTTATTGTCGATCAAACCTATCCAATCGAATTGCTATAATGTAATCTTGCGCAGATACTTTCACTACCATTATTAGATTGAGAGCACATGAGAAAATTGGTTTTCTCTCTCCACCGTGTGCTATGTGTCACTCACTTAGGCTAATCGCGTAGAATTTGAAAATACCATTTACCACCTTGAGGCCACATGAGATACCGCTTACCCCTTTCGAAGACCACTCTGCTATTCTGCTGTCACGTGGCGTAATATCCGTCATTCATCTTCTTCACTTTATTTTCCTGATAAGATCTCCACCGATCTTATTTTATCAATCCTGTTCGTTCATCCGACTGATCCAATGGTTCATGTGAGCAATTACTTCTTTTCTTCCTCCTTTCCTTTCTTCCTCTTTATTATCTATCGATTTGGTTGATTGGACGGTTCTTGTTATTTGCTATTTAATTATTTCTACGTCATTGAACTTCCATTTGTTGCAATACTCCTATGTGCATTGTCCTCTCTCTGTTCTTCTGTGGTTTAGGTTTTCTCCAGGGTTTCTGGTCTCTTGTTGTTCTTCAACGCAACTTCCTGCTGAACTTACTTTTGCGTACTCTTAAGCACTATCACACCCGAACTTCAAATTTGATCCTTCAAATGGATTCAATGATTAGATCATTATCCTTCATACTCCACCTCTTCTCCACATTCTACTTTAATTCCACTTGCATACATATACTGTACAAAATTACTCTAGTTCACACACAATTTATGATGCCATTAATCAATCCACACTTGCACAATTCATAATTAAATTCTCTATATATGTATAAACAAATAATTACATAATGAGTCTCTCTTTGGCCTGATTTCCTATTCATTGGCCTTTTTGCCCGTAGGCTACAATCAAACCCTATCTAATCTCTCTAACTCCCTCACTAACAAACTAGCTAACTTGACTAACTCTCTCTATGCATTTTAGGCTTACAATTACACAAAAGGTTTTGTAACCCATTTCAGTTCAGATCCTTAATCTTTTGAACTAATTCCTAAATATCTTCTAAGTCCAATTTTGACTCAACTAATCCCTAAGGATCCTCTCTAGTTCTACAAATCGTGAAACCAATTCCTAATCTAAGATTTACTGATTTTCAAATCTCTCCATCCCTATGGAATCTTAACTAGCCTAAATTTCTCATGCTCTCCAACATTCAAGAACATTTACAATATGCCTCACAATATCTAATTAATTCCTATTCTGAACGTCTACCTTAAAACACAAGACCCACTACGTCTACTAAAATATAATGAAATTTATGAGCCAAATGCTCCTCCATTAGACCTCCAAGGTTAAAATAACCATGATCTCCACATCCTGTGTCCTCATATGTTGATAGGAAATCTCCAGGGTCCCAAATGTTATTTTGTAGTTGTCCAAATCTCTACTCCTTTGTTGTTATTGTATGTTTGCTATCTTTTGTTTCATCTTCCTCTCCTTGTCAATCAGTTTCAAATTCTCATTGTTCATTCTTCTTATTGCTGTCAATCTTCTCCATCTTGACTACTTCATCATTAATTTCCATAATTCTTCAATCTCTATCTCCACCATATCCTTGGGCTGGTACATACTCTGCCAATTACTGCTACCTCTTTCTCCTTACTTCAGTTTGTTGTTGTTGTCCACTAGCTCTTGCATATTCACATTATGCATCTCTTCAAGCTCTTTCTCTTTCATGGTTAACACTTTCTGCATCAAATCCTAATTCTCTAACATTTTTTCTACCAACATGATATCATTGTTCCATGGATTAAATACTTCCACAGAATCTTCCTCTTCCATCTTTACTTGGCTGCTCATCTGTGCCAAATTTCCTCCAACATCTGCAACAAAACTTGCACTCACAAAACAATTATTAAAATAAAAAGCATAAAGCCTCAGTGCCTCTTCTTCCTTCTCTAGCAACATTTCAATATGCTTCTCTGATTTTTCCTCCTCTATCATCACATCAGTATATTGATTCTTCAAAGAACTTTCTAAAGTATTCTATAAATGATCTGAAAATGGGGCTTTGAAGGCTTCTTGTCAAACTTACAAGAACCTCTCTACTTCCAAAAGCTTATTTATTGCCAAATCTTATTGCTTAACTAATGCAGAATTAAAAATGCTTGAAAATATAGGTGTATGCTGGCATTTGTTTTTAAATGATTATATGCTTTAAATTTTGTTGTTGTGCTATAAGTTGATGTGCTTTAACTGATACATAAATAGATATAACAGTGAATGAAGTAGCAGAGATAATGGAGCAATAAAACACACACAAAACAACAATATTAATTAGGATTTCACCCAAAACTCCTGGGCTACATCTTCGTGAGCTCTAGTCAACTCAACTAGGCTCTTTGGGATTCTGGTATAAGTCATGTTTACAAGCTCTTGGCTCAACTCTTGTTGTTTTACATAGAAATAGTGGGTTCAGACACCATTTTATCCCCTGGCTCTTGAAGCTCTCGGATTTCTAGCTCTGGCTCTGGCTCTTGGTTCTGGTTCTTAGCTCTGGCTCTTGGCTTTGGCTCTAGATCTAGCTCTCAGCTCTAGCCCTTGGCTTTGGCTCTTGGCTCTAGCTCTTAGGTCTGGCTTCTTCGGCTCTCTATCAGTTTACAGCCCTTTGGCTTTCCACTTGAACTCCAAGTGACTCCCTTGGCTGCATGCATTTCAACTTTTGCTTTCTGCACTACTTGTTTAGCTGCTACCCTTTTGCACTTCTTTCATACGCCTTAGCTTCCCCTTTGGCTTTGGTTTCTACTTATGCTCAGTTTCAACAACAACTCCAATAAAAACCCCTCTGTCTTTAACATTCATGGCTTTTAAGCCAATTGGTGATTGTCTATTCATTTTCCCCTTTGAGCTCTTTGGCTCTTAGCCTCTATCTAGTAAAATCCCCTTCTGAGCATTTAACAATCATTTCTTAACGCTTTCAGCGAAGGTGGCCACCTATGCTGTAATGGAATGGACCGTCGGGCCTTTGAAATTCCCCAAATAGATGTTCTCTGTTTACACAGAGAAATACGTTCAAACACGGGAAAAATCTACCAAAACATTGTTCACTAGACTTCAAATATCCATAAATCCATCTTATACTTCTACCAAGTCTGGCTTTTAATCACTTATTGCATCTCCACTGTTGATCTAAAAGATCTAGATCCAGTGGTTGTGGTTAATTTTGGGTGGCTCATGCATATGGGAGTTAACTGCACGAAAAGAGTGGTTTTCACTCTCCAGAGCTTGGACACGTGGCAGCCAATGTATGGTCTCAAGCAGAGCCCAGCCAAAACCTCTTACCAACTTTAGTCCTTCCGAAATCCTACTTGTTTCGAACTAGAAATAATATATTTGCATTCCTACACCCTTTCGGGTTCAGTTTCATCTCATCAACACTTCCCTTCATATTTCGTTTAATAGATGAAATACGTGAAAATACATAGAAAACTACCATTTGTCGGATCTCAAAATATACCAACAATCCCCTATAGTCTTGTCGGGTCCAACTATTGGATTGCAAATATATATGTGTAGTCCTGCTCCATTGTGTAGTTACGATGCGATAATGTAATGCGACTTGTCGCAATTGCATATTGCATAGACCTGGGGTTCTGTGCATATGGCACGACCTTTGCCAACGTCGATCCACTGATTTTGGCAATTGCAACGTCGCTCCGCCTGAGGGTCCTTCCTTAAGCCCCATGCTATCGACCAATGTCGATTCGCCAATCTCGACAATCACAGTATTGCATGGCCCAGTCCCTTATATTATATCGCATAGCTACCTCCAATTCAATATGTAGGGGATCGACGATCGGGGGTGGCTTCCCTTTTTCACTTAAATTTTCCTTGGACCTCCTTCGATGCAATTTTCTTCATAAAGCATTTTAGGCCACTTTTTTGAAGATTTACCTCTTATATGAAGTCTTTTAGACTTAGAGGTTTATCTGAGATCCATTTTTGGATCATGCCTTCCCACTAAAAGAACTTTTGGTCTCCAAAAGATTGATATACTGATCTGAATAGTACTTGAGAGTAACAACACCCTCTTCTTTCAACCTCTACACACTTACCTTGCATAGTGCCTCTGAACCAAAGTCTCTGACCACTTCCCTTCTTGGATGGGCTAGTCTTCCTGGGAAGAACTATCTTCCTCCTTGCCTTCTTGTAGAACCTCTATTGAAATGGTCATAGAAGGTGGTTTAAACTTATTTTCCTTGATCATTGATCCAAGGTGGCTCAAACAAATGTGAAGAACATCTGATCCACAAAACTTTCATTTGTACATGTTTGATAAGTTGTCAACAACAACTATTAACAACAACAGAAACATAGACAACAACTGGATGGCCTAAACTCCTGCTTCAACTAAAGAAACAAATTTTCACATCTTGCTAACACCTCCATTCTTATATCTGCATACAGATGATGGACTAGATAACAAGCCCATAAAACATGCCTTTTAACAAATGACCCCTCAAGTCAAGCATGTAGAAAAAGACCATCAGGACTCTTTTTCCAAAAGATGAAACACTTCATCATTATCTCCATTTGGAGACCAAGTTAACTTCTCCCAAGTCAACATGGCATCACATGCATGTCAAAGCAATCAACCCTGCAAGTTAATTACACATACATGTTCAAAAACAAGGAAATCATCAACATCCCTCTATTCATGCATCTCTTGCTCCTGCATGGATTTCATAATTCAACTTTCACTTAAGTACACTGTACTTTCAAAGCTGAAATGAAATATAATATATATGCATCAATAGACATGCAATCTTAATCATATAAGAACTCTAACTGTTCCTTACCAATCCCTTTCAAAGGTACTACCTTTATCTGCACATCAGCATCATCATGTGAATCATTCTCGGACACATCATTCATGGAATCACTTCCATTTCTGCCATCTTCTCTTTCCACTTTCTTCAACTTTAGTGGAAGCATTGCTAGATTCAGTGTCCAACACTTTTCAGCAAGATGTCCTTGCTTATGGTAGTAAGTGCACTACATGTGCAGCCTCTTGACAGCATGATTTTCCTTGTCCAATGGACCTTTGGCTTCTTGATTCTTTTACTTCAAAATTTTCTTGTATTTGGCCATTCTCTTCCAACATCTAGAAACATTATGGTTATCCAACTCACAAAAGGAACATGCAATCCTTTTCTCATACATATGTGGAAATTTATCGTGCTTTGCACAATCAAAAGGAAAATATTTAGAACCAGATTTATACCTTTCTCTCTAACCTTTATTGCCTTCATGAGGAGGTGAATCAAATGAAGAAGTGGATCCCTTTGGAATAGCATCAATCTCTTCAACACTGTTAGAGTCTCCCCACCTCTCTGTTCAAGTGTGTGCTTCTGAACACCGGCAATGCAACCCCTTCTTGGAGTTGTTTGAATGGCCTTCATGGCAGCTTTGGAAATTTCTTCATAAGCTTTTCCATAGCCAGGACCCAAATACTTTGGCCTTTCCTCAATCATTATTGGCTCAAAAATACCTTTTGCATGTCTACCCAAGCCTTTTCCTTCATAGCCCATCTTGGACATTAGCTTCGAACCTATGCCTCTAGTATGTTTTTCAAAAGAACCAATATAAGCATCCT
The DNA here is from genome assembly GCA_000404065.3 of Pinus taeda. Taxonomy (NCBI): domain Eukaryota; kingdom Viridiplantae; phylum Streptophyta; class Pinopsida; order Pinales; family Pinaceae; genus Pinus; species Pinus taeda. Next base: position 16,400 of record APFE030381098.1, on the reverse strand, counting down.
TAAAGGAATTTGAAGATGAACTAGAATGGTTTACCTCTTCCTCAAGATGATACTTGACCAAGGATTCTTGGGAAAAAAAGAGTTGTTTCTCCAACTCATGCATCCTTTTCTAGTTCATATTTGCAATATAAAATTGCCTCTCCATTTCCTACAATTTTTCAGAAAGCAATTGCTTCTCTTCCTTCATGGAATTCAACTACTCTCTATGTCTACTGCTCTTCCTTCCATCCTCATACATTTCTCTCACCATATCCATCATGGTGGACAAGTCTTTCTTCATGTCTTCATCAAAGAATCTTGTGAAGAAAGAAGAATTTGAGGACCTACTTGTAGAAGTTGTCATTATGCCAATGAACAAAAAAACTTCAATAAGATAAATAAAGAGCTTATTCAACAACCTTTTGCAACAAACCTCTTGCGCTCCAAGGATTGCCTTGAGGTCCTTTGGGATAAGAAGAGTGCCTTCAGCTCTCTTTCCTTCTTGTCCTTCCTAGACTAAACTATCAATAGCTTTCCCTTTTTCTCTGCAAACTCATAAAATAGTTAGTTTACAAACCAAGCACACAATCAACCTCTTGTTGTTTACACACCTTTCGTACAAGCATTCTTTGATTTGTCAATCAAGCATTCTGATAATACCTTCTTTGAAGGTGGGGTTAACCAATCTTAAGCTCTGATACCACCTAATTTGAAAATGAGGCTTGAAGACTTCTTGTCAAACTTACAACAACCTCTCCCACTTCCAAAGCTGATTTATTCCCAAGTATTATTGATTAACCAATGCGAAATTAAAAATGCTTGAAAATATAGGTGTATGTTGGTGTTTGTTTTAACTGATTATATGCTTTAAATTATGTTGTTGTGCTGTAAGTTGATGTGCTTGAACTCATATATAAATACATATAATAATGAATGAGGTAACCGAGACAATGCAGCAATAAAACACACACACAACAACAATATTAATTAGGAGTTCGTAAAAAACTCTTGGGCTACTTCTTCATGAGCTCTAGTCAACTCAACTAGCCTCTCTGGGATTATGGTATAAGTCCTTTTTACAAGATCTTGGCTCAACTCCTATTTTTTTATACATAAACAGTGGGTTCAGACACCATTTTATCCCCTAGCTCTTGAAGCTCTTGATTCTCACTCTGGCTCTTGTCTCTAGCTCTCAGATTTGGCTCTGGCTCTGACTCTCGGCTCTGGCTCTTGGCTTTGGCTCTTGGCTCTCAGCTCTGGCTCTAGCTCTGGCTCTTGGCTTTGGCTCCTTCATCTCTCTGTCAATTTATAGCCCTCTGGCTTTTCACTTGAACTCCAAGTGACTCCCTGGGTTGCGTGCACTTCAACTTTTGCTTTCTGCACTGCTTGTTTGGCTACATCCTTTTAGCACTACTCTCTTACGCCTTAACTTTCCCTTTGGCTTCTCTTTCTGCTTATGCTCAGTTTCAACAACAAACCCCTCTATCTCTGACATTCATGGCTTTTAAGCCAATTGGTGATTGTCTGTTCATTTCCCCTTTGGGCTCTTTGGGTCCCGGCCTTTGTTTTCACAAATCCCCTTTTGAGCATTTAAAAATCACTTGCTAATGCTTTCAGGGAAGGTGGCCACCTACGTTGTAACAGAATGGACCATTAGACCTTTGAAAATCTCGAAATAGATGTTCTCTGTTTACACAGAGAAATACGTTCAAACACGGGAAAAGTCTACCAAAACACTATTCTCCTGACTTCAAATATCCATAAATCCATCCTATACTTCTAGCAAGTATGCCTTTTAATTGCTTATTGCATCTCCACTGTTGGTCTAGAAAATCTAGATCCAACGGTTGTGGTTCATTTCGAGCGGCCCATGTGTGCGGGAGTTAACCGCCTAAAAAGAGTGGTTTTCTCTCCCCAGGGCCTCGACACGTAGCAACCAATGTATGGACTTGGGCAGAGCCTGGCCAAAACCTCTTACCACCTTTGGTCCTCCCAAAATCCCACTTGTTTCGGACTTGAAATAATATATTTGCATTCCTAAACCCTTTCAGGTCCAGTTTCATCGCATCGGCGCTTCCCTTCATATTTCGTTTAATAAATGAAATACGTGAAAATACATAGAAAACTACCATTTGACGGATCTCAAAATATATCAACTATTGCCTATAGCCTCTTCAGGTCCAGCTATTGCATCGCACATATATATGTGTAGCCTCACTTCATTGTATAGTTCTGATGTGATATTGTGATGCGAATTATCGCAATTGCATATCACATAGACCCGGGTTCTGTGCATATGGCATGGCCTTTGCTGATGCCAATCCACTGATTTTGGTGATCGCGACATCACTTAGCCCAGGGGTCTCACCTTAAGCCCCATGCTATTGGCCGATGTCGATCTGCCAATTTCGACGATTGCAATATCGCACGGCCCAGTCCCTTATGTTATATTGCATAGCTGGCTCCGACCCGATATGTCAGGGATCAATGATCGGGGGTGGCTTCCCTTTTTCACTAAAATCTTCCTTGGACCTCCTCCAATGCGATTTTCTTCATAAAGCCTTTTAAGCCATTTTTTGAAGATTTACCTCTTATATGAAGTCTTTTAGACTTAAAGGTTTATCCAGGATCCATTTTTGGATCAATAAATTACTCTCAAGATTGTCACCAAGTCTTTCTTTAGTTTCAAGAGTCCCTTTAATAATGTCTTTCTATTGTTGTCCACTGTAATGAAATCCTTCTTCTGCAACCACACTGTCATACTATGAGTTTTCTAGCAAATACTCCAGTAATTCAAGTTCTTTGTGACACTTCATAAGTATTTCATCATCACTTATCTTGCATTTTTACACAATTTATCAGTTTGAAAATTACAATGTTCAACAATCTCAACTGTTGCTTCACATATCAACTCTTCAGATTGAATCTCATCTCCTTGTTTCACAAGAAATTGTTCCTATGTTGTAACAGCTTCAAACATCAATGTATTACTAACTTCTTTCTGCTGCAATAATTCATTGATTTTCCCATTCAAGAGACATTCTCCATCCTTCTTTACTTCAGAGTATTTATCTTCTGAAAGATACTTTTCCCTACTTTTGATAGTCTCAAAATATGTCTCATCCTCTAAAAAACCTGTAATCACATCGAAATTATTAGATTCAAATATACAAGGTTTCATATCCTCCTATTGATATGAATTCTCATAGTAATTCATAATATCTTTCATATATCTCCAACCTTCATCTTCACCTATAACTTCACCTTGTTTTGCTTCACAAACGGAAACTTCCATTCTCAACTCAAATTCTTTGAGTTCTTTAGACTTCAATTGAACACTCATTATTTGTTCAAGCTTCATCAACTCTTCTACTAACTGCATATTTACCTGTTGATTTCTCTTCTCCTATAGCCTCTAACACTTTACTTTCTTCCTCATTACATAACCATGTTTCTGGTCTTCCTTATTCATCTACAACATCTCCATCAATATCTCAAGATGAATTGCAATCTCAGCCTTCTCCCTCTCATATTCTTCTTCACTTAATTGTCTATGTATTCCATTTTCCTTGGCATCCTCTTTCTCCACTTTTATTCTGGTGTGGTCTTCCTCAGAACCTTTACTATGACTATCAATCATCATCTCCTCTATCTTCATGAGATTCTCACTCACTTACTATGAACTGTACTATAGCCTCTACAACAACAAGTCCCCCTTGTTGCCACTTACCTGACCAAGCTCTCCTCTGTACTTGGTATTTTGCAAGCACTTGTTTCTCTATTCTCTAGAACCTCTTTGAGCACTTCTCTCTACTCCTTCTAGGCTTCAGCTCATCTGCACCTTTTAAGAACACAACTGTCCTCTTGCATTTCAATCATAAACGAAATACTAGTTTCTGGCCACCTCTTCTTTCACTCTAAAATTCTTACTAGATTACTTCATTATTGATTCTTTTCTTTTGCTGAGATGCTCTCTCATGTCTACAACCTGAATTCTACAACCACAATCTTCAAACCAAGTTAAAACAAAAACATATCATCTCACCTTCAAGATGTATGCATGATCTTGTTCTCCCATTCATCTTCACTTCGAATGGATCGTTCTCTATTTCTTTGCATCTGCAAATTCTGATATACTTTATCTCTATGTTCCTACTGTTTGTCAAATTCAAAATCTAATCTCCTCTTGCCTCTTTTCATTACCATTCACCTATATACACACCTTCAAAACATAACTCTGTTCTAAGTTTTCTCAAAGAACTTTTACACATAGAAATTCCTTGTTTAGCTCTGATACCAAAAATGATGTAGCAAAGCCACATTTACACCCACAATATGCATATAAAATGCATATCATAGACATGTCCCAGGAATTTTAATATTCTTGCCTAGTAAAACCTTCTTAAACCAATGTTTAATGCCCTTAATTAAGTTCTTAAGAGGAAATGTTTGACTTAACTATCCAAAGTTTGAACTTTAATAACCCTTTAAGCATAACCTTATACAACCCTTCATAATCTTATGTTAATTCATGTTACCCCTGCATATTAACCATACCCTTTTAACTCTAGTTTTAATCACTCGTGCTTGTCAACCATACCATGGTCTTTAGCCTTTGATTAAACTCAAACTTAAACCATAATATATTAATCCCACTTATTTCTATTATAATCCCCATATAATAAAAATATTACATAACCACACTTAAACCTTACGTTTCCACCATTCCAAAAACCTTTGCACATATATCGATGCTCTCCTTAGAGCATTCAACCTCCTTCGTTGATCTCATTCCTTCATCTGATGGTTATTGCATAATAAGTCACGCCAACTATCCCGACCAATCCCCCCCATTTATTCTCTTATCTCAATCCAATGGTTATCACATCATCCACTTCCAACTAGCCCAAACAATCTTTACCATCGATCAAACCCATCCAATCGAACGGCTATCGTGCAATCTCGTGCAGATACTTGCATGACCGTTATTAGATTGAGAGCACACGAGAAAAGTGGTTTTATCTCTCCACTGTGTGATACGTGTCACTCACTTAGGCTAATAATGTAGAATTTATAAATACTATTTACTGCCTCGAGGCCCCGCGATATATCGCTTACCCCTTTCGAAGAGCACTCTACTATTCTGCTGTCATGTGGCTTAATCTCTACCATTCATGTTTTTGACTTTATTTGCGTGATAAGATCTTTGCTGTTCTTATTCTATCAATCTTGTCCATTGATCTGACTGATCCAGTGGTTCATGTGCATGATTACTTCATTTCTTCCTCCTTTCCATTCTTTGTCTTTATCATCCATCGATCTGGTCAATGCGACGGTTCTCATTCTTTGTTGTTTAATTTTTTCTACGTCGTTGAACTTCTATCTGCTGCACTCCTCGTCTGTGCACTGTCATTTCTCTGTGATGAGCCCCATAAATGGGTAATTATATGGGCTCATTTTTCCTCCTAACATAGTTTAATCAACCATTCTCTTAGCTTATTACATGTTTTTTGATTATATTTATGCTTATGGAGTGAGTTGGGTTGGTCATTATGCCATGGAATCTAATATGTGATTAGTGCATATTTTTGTTCAATTTTGGAGATAAATTCAAAGATTTAATGGACAATTGGCAGCAATAATTCGAAGTAGAAAAGGGAGAGGATTTATTAGGAGGATATCCCCCTCATTTATGACTCCCCAATTCGAATTCTCCATCATGCAGCTCGGAGCACAAACAACCACATCAATGTAGTAGGAGGCAACTGAGAAAGTGGAGGATAACTTCTGTTTATCTCAAGTTTTGGGAGCCAAGCCTCCCTGATTTTAAGGAAGTTGTTGGGAGCTTCAGTTGTATAAGTAGAGAGGCCTAGGGCCTCATTAGGGACTTAGTCAAATTTTCGAATTTTTGTTGCAGCTTTGCTCTACTCAACTTCGAGCTTACTTTTGTTGATAGTTTCATGTAATCCTATTATTATTTTGATAATAAAGATGAGATCCTTTTGAGCTAGCACTGAGTTACCTTTGAGGGATAAAGCTCTTAGATTAGGGACCAATCCAAGCAGCCAAGCTCCTCTTGTTTGTATTTTTATGCTTTGTTTCAGTTTATGAATTAGTTGCTATCAGATGAATTACTTTTTTTGGTTAAGAATAGGTTTTTTTTGGTGATTTAGAAGGTTGTTTCCATTTGAGTTTTCCATAGCAGGTTGAAAAGTGATAGAGATAAGATGAAAAAGGTCCATCAATAGAGCCTTGCCTCCTTTCCTCCCTCTGGGACCATGACCTGAGGCCAAGACCCTCTTGTTGCCACAAAAACACAGATTTGCCTTCTCCATAGGATTTCTAGTGTTGTAGTTTGTTAGAAGGTTAATGTTTTTCTTTAGATCTATTTCACCATGCTCATTTCTATCTTACAGTAAGTTTTCTTCCATGCTTTCTCTCATTATAACATTGTTCATCACTTCTTTCTATAGCTCATGATCTAGATTAGCTTGATGCAAAATTCTGTTTTTTTGATGTACTTAGTTTCCTCACTTGCTTAATCTCATTGTTTGATTTTCAGTTCTCTGGCAACAAATATCTTCTCACAAAAAATTAGCCAATCAACCATCATAATCTCTCTTTGATCTATGCCCCATAGGTCACCCAAAGTTCATCTCAAATCTCCCTTTTTTTTCTTCGTTTTTCCATAGGATTTCTTCCTCTCTCCCGACCATCTTTTCCTCTCCTAGCAACCCTTGGTGACCCCTAGGTGCCTTAACACATCATCCCAACCTTCAGCTACCTTTTCCACCTACTTTCACACCTTCAAAACCTCCAAAACTACTCTCGACATCCTCTTGTAAACCTCTAGTAGATCCCCTACAACCTCCTGTAGATTTTCTTGTAGGCTTCTTTTTGAAGTCTGATTATGGGAAAAGCCTCCATAAGGCCACTCGAGACCTCCTAAGACCCATCCACACAATCCTAGATCTTATCAAGTCTCAAAACTACCCTCCATCACCACCTAATTGCTGCCACATTCACAATCAAATAAACTACATGCATGACAATTTCACATAAAAATCCAAAAGGATGTTTTTTGCTCAGTTACTTCTAGAAATAGATTGAGTAGATGTTGTTTACTTCTTGAGTAGGTAATGACATTCATTTTCATGGTTTTTCATCTCTCTTTCCGTGAAAGTAGTATTATTTGGTTAAGTAGAGTTTGCTAAGTTTACTTTACATTTCAATCTTCTTTTCATTTATGCAAGTGGAGTAGCCTCTATAGAGTAATCTTTCCTTTCTTTCATCACATATAGAGCTTCTTTTGGAATCCATAGAAGTTACCTTGAGCTCCTAGTGATCTTGCACCAACTAACCAAGTGATAGCTTGCAGTAAGAACTAGTACTTGTGCATACAACACCGTCGCTTCCAAGTTTATTACGAACTAGAGGGTTGATAAAAGTAATGTAGGAAGCTCAAGAGTTGCAACATTATTGCTGCAATACTAGTGCTCACCTTTTTTTTGACACCATTTCCAGGAAGCGTCAGAGTATTTTGTGATTACTACTTTCTTCTACTTCTATCACAACAATGTGCTAAGTAGTCTATTTCAGCAAAAGTAGAGTAGTTATTTTAGTTTCCACATTTCCTTACTTTCATTTTCAATTATGCAATTTCCATTTCAGCAAACATAGATTATTCATTTCCTTGCTTTCAGTTTTGCATTTCATTTTCTTTCATTTTCAATTCTACAATTTTCATTTCAGAAAAAGTAGATTAGTCATCTCCTTGCTTTCAGTTTTGCATTTCATTTTTTTTCCTTTTCAGTTCTATCATTTCATTTCAGCAAGTTCTTTTTAGTTAGTTGCATTTTGTTTGTTCAATAAATTACATTTAAGCAGTGAAAGAAAACAAAAACCAACCATAAAGATTTCCTTTCATGCCTCGTAGGAATAGTGACAATTCAGGAAAATGCTTGCCCAACACCCCCACTGCATCACATAGCCACCCTTCTCTCTTCTTCGGTGGTAGTGATCAAGAAGAGCCTTTAGGTGAACAACCGAAGATATTTGAAGAACCTATAGGGGAAGAAGAAGAAGAAGACATCCCTCCCGAGACAATGGCTGAAAACATAAATGCTAGGGGGAATGGAGAAATAGTTGAGGGTACCTTTCCCATTCGAGAAACCAATGGGGACACCAAAATGAACAATATAAATCCATCAGCCCTACCTCACTTCCATGGTTTGACTACAGAAGATCTTGACACCTTTTTGTTTGAGTTTGTTGTTGTCTATCGAACCTATGACTATGCATAAGATGAGCAAAAGTTGAAACTACTTCCTTCTACTCTCAAGGATGTAGCATTGTGCTGGTTCATGGGGTTACCTTGCAATAGCATCACAACGTGGGTTCAGATGCAGCAGGCCTTTAATAACAAATACCGAAACTACTGTAGGTCAAAAGATACCAAGGAAGAAATCTTCTGGATGACCATGGGAAGTGATGAATCCCTGAAACATTATGAAGAGAGGTTCCTATTTCGAGGAAAACTAGTGTCTTTTCAATCTACTAGTCCCACTAATATGGGTAGCTATCTTAGAAACAAACAATTCAAAGTGCTGCAAGATTTCCTTTATGTATGATAGATAAGAGAGAAGCAAAGAGGACCAAACTGTATCTTCTGCTTGGCTCCTTGCTTGTTTCCTCTCTCCCTTGATAGAACTTGCCACTCTTCTCCTACTTGTCTTTCTTCAGAGAATACCTATAGAGGCAAAGCAACAAAACACTATCAAAGCATCTCGATTTATGATATCATAAACAATACAGAATCAGAAATACATTGACCACACAATTGCATCTATAAATTACAAGATTCACAAATACACGATTATATGGAGGAAAACTCAAAGAACTTTATTTATAGTAGAAATAGGAGGATTACAGCACAGCTGTCTGATCCAGCATCATCCTCCCAGCATGAAAGCCCTCTTCACCTCATGAAAAGCAAGATCACCCAACAAGACAATGTTTCTTCTCAAAGAGAAACCAACAACACTTCCTTACAAATTACAAAATTCCAGCCTTTGGATCTCTCAGATTAGGGATCCATTTATAGATATTTGCAGAGGGGTGAGTCAGCTTCTGGGTTTTTTATTAGTGTCATTCCACTGATAGTTCTTGGTTCCACTTGGATATTTCATTGATCTCTTACTCATCCCTGGGCGAATTTAGAGAGGCAAGTGTCATATGAGAAGTTTCTAGAAGATTCTCTGGGTTTCCACTTAGCAAATTGTCTCTGCCATTTATCTACTCTCGCTCATCGCACTCCACAGAAGGCTCTTTCAGTATGCATCACACCTGGCTAGTGTAGCAGCTAGTATGCGTTGCACCTTGACCATGGAGCAGTCTGTATGGTCCAGTTTTGGCCAGTTTTGAGTGGTTTTTCAGGTGGAACTTCTGGGAAATGATGTAATCAGTTGATCATTATTCTTTAGGCTATGAAACAACGCTTTTAGGGGTTTAAGAGCCCTTGGTTTATTGACATATGTGATTGGGGTTGCAGTGCCCAAATATGTTTATAGTAGTTTCCCCCTAAAGAATGAGGTCGTAAATCTTTTGATGTCGAGTGAAATGCTTTATCCTGAGTGTTGGAGAGGTAAATCCCCTCTACGGCTAGAGGCGATCCCTACTAGCCCAAAAGGGGTCTAGCAATAATCAATCAATGCTACTCTGCAAGTTCCTAGTTGCAATTAACAAGTGGGTAAAGAACACCTACTTGGATTCCAACGCTATGTTTGATGAAGAGATGGTCCTCTCGCTCCTTTACTCCAGCTGATCACAATCCTCCACTATCCTCGTGGGCGGACACCTGCACAAGCAAAGAGAAGACAAACACAAGCGTAAAATCTACTAAAAACAACTATACATCAGTCAGAAAGGATGTAATTCACATTGATCATCCATAAGAATGAGAATGGAACCATAACAGTAGTCATCTATCTTTTATTAATCAGAATAGAGTAAGGTACAACCAAAGTTCTGACGCTGAGTCCTTCTCTAGAGGGTCCAGCCAGCATGTCTCATCAGCATTCACCTTTGAAGGTACATCTCCCAAGTCAAAGAGGTATCTCTCTCACACAAGGCAACAAACTCATAACGTTCCTCAAGCTCTAAAGAAACCCTCACACACAACACACCAAATGCCTACAAAGAGCAGCACTAATGCACTATGAATTCCTTTATGTCAAAGTCTATATGTTCCAAACTAGCTGCTCATGGAAATGGTGGAGGCTTATATAGGAGAAGGAGGCTCCATGAATAGTGAAAGGATGAGCTTTCCCCCAAGAAAAGTGGGTGACCAGGCGAACAAACATGTCAGAGGAAGGATGGCGACCTTTACAAAGCTAACAACCAAGTCCGGAGTCATCTGGAAGGCTGGTTGTTAGAACAAACTCGCCCAAACAGGATCAGCGAGGGTGCAAAATTGGGCTGGCGCGCTGACATCGCATCTCAATTATAGAAGAGGTCTGGTCAGTGCGATACAATACAAGCGGAGGGTGCGCTGTTTGTGAAATTAGACCAGCGCGGAAAACCCGTGTGCTTCCGCACTGGCAGCGCACCAGTTACACTATCATCCGCCAGTCAGCACGGTTATTTTAATAACAGTCGCGATGATCCAATAAAATTAGGCAAAGAGGGTTTTTTGGCCATTTCAGAGAGCATGAGCATGATAGATTTGATTTTATGACACAGTAGGGAGACTGACAAGGTGACAGTGACATTTTACTGTGTAACAAATGCCCCCTAAAGCATGAAGCCCAAGAGAGTGGGAGGGGTGAAATGCTTTACAAGACTGCTGGACCGAAACACCACCAGGAAGAGCCTGCAGGAAGATACAACTGATATTTCAATTACATGTAGTATAGGCATGGGCGTAGCCATCCAAAAGACATATGAAGAACGTCTGTGGTGTGGACGCAGCCACCCAGCTGAAGAGACCATGATGATAAGAGGTATGGTCGCAGCCATCCTAAAAGACTCAGGTATGGGCGCAGCCATCCATCCATGAGTCATGTAATGATGATCCACAAAATCGCAACCTGGCCCACAATGGACTAGAACCAGGGTCTTGCGCTCCATTCGAACCCGAACAAAGTACGAGTTCAAACATGTGAATATAGGAGTCGAAGTCGAACATGTTTGAACATCGTCTGATTACCAACCGATGATGAAAGTTGTTAACAGACGTGAGAGGGGCCACCAATAATGATGATGGTCCTCAATGTACTATAGGTACAATCCACGGCATGCGAATGAATGAGCCGGTGTCGAACACCCGTAGAGTCATTCGATCGGAGGCCAATGATGAAAACCTCGCGTCGAATGCGAAGAACCTGCCATTGAGGCATGCAGGTTCCAAGGTACCAGAAGGGAGTCTCTAGGTCACTTTCCTGGATAATTAGCTGAAGTCGACAAGAAGTGATCCTCATGGAAGGTGGGCCATAATGTTTCCCACATCATCGACACAAGATGGAAAGAGACAATATGTTTTGTGTGAAATATCAGAGGGAGGTTATACTTGCAGAGGCTAACTTCTCTTGAACATATCGGCGACACAATGACGGATTTGGCAGTATTTGGGGTCAAATGATCAGAGGTCATGATGACAGGACAATGAGCAGATGAATGGCCAAAAAAGATAACCCAAAACCATGGAGGAAAAAGTGAAGCGAGATGAGATGTCCCCACCCAGACACGAATGCAAAAAGTGCCATGTTCAAGAGCGACATACTGCTGATGAGGACGATTGTGATTCCTTTATTTCCCCCACCATTTCTGGTGAGTACCCCGGTTATTTTTGGATGACAAGCTTGACGGGGATAGCATATGCTTGAAGAGCATCATTTCGATGAGATCCTATGTCATTAAGTTTTAACGAGTTTGACAAAGGAAGAACTCGGCGTCTTTTCATGTTTAGAGAGTTTGAAAAGACAGCTGAAAAGAAAACTCCAGGGGGGTGCTTTTTCGTAAAGTTGTGTCTCTCGAGCCCGAAAAAGTATAAAACAATGCTCGAAAGAACCGCCCGATCATTACGACCAAAGAGTAATTTTCGTAAATAGTGACTTTGACCCGAAAAAGTAAAAAAGCGGTTAGAAGCACGTTGTTTGAGAACCAATAACGAGTGTGAAACGACAAACACCCTGCAATCTTTGTTGATTTAAACGGTCGAAAAAGAGCTTTAAAAACAACCACCTTTTGTTCCTTTTGACGAGCTGAAAGGAGGCTCGGCTATCTTTTCTCGTTTTATGTCGGAAAAGAGCTTAACGACGACATTTTTTGGGGCCAAGTGTATATAAATCCGCAGTGACTTTGCCGATTCCGAGGACCTGCACAAGGAAAAACACCCGCGCAAACCCATTCGACATGTCGAAAAACATAATAAAACATGCATCAAGGCATAATATATTGACATCAGAATTACACTCATGGCAAAATATGGCAAAAAACCCACATTCATAAAAACTATAGTCAAATTAAGAATTTTTTACCATAAATAGGGAGGTGAAAAAATTATTTTTACCATTTTACCATTTGAGCTTTGGAGAACGTTGGAGAACTACAAAGTTGACGGAGTGAATTCTTCATCATCTGGATGCCGATCTTCCGACAACTGATTCCAGGTAGGTCCCTCTTGCCCTACGCTTCGTTTTGAGTCTATTTTTAAACAATTTCACCGTAGGATTTGGCCATTTGGCCAAAAATTTTGAGCGTAGGTGTGCTCTCGGTCAGCGCAGATTCGCCCATCGGGTCCGCGCTGACCAATTTTACCAGCGCACACCACTTTCCGGGTCAGCGTGGAAAACCCGTGTCCTTCCGCGCTGACCCAGAGAAAAATACACAGGCTACCATTTCCAGCGCGGCTGTTTTAGAAACAGTCGCTCTGGCGCCGCGAACATTTATTTTTTAAAATTAAATGGGTAATCTTCAAATGCAGGCAACCTAATGTTTCTTGGGTGATCTTGCAGGACATAATGGCCTTTGTATGGCAAGAGAGAGCCCATGATAATGAAGATGTGGCCGCTTTTGCTGATGCCGGATGCCGAAATGCGATGCGGGCATGTGGTTTGCTCAAATTCTTCCTTACTCCGCGTTTGAGGGCTCAACCAGACCTCTTAGAGCTTCTGATCAGAGCCTAGAACCTAGTGGATGGGAAATTTACCATCCAAGGTCGCGACATAGAGTTCAACTCTTCGGACATTTATTTTTTGACTGGATTGTCTTGCCGAGGCGTGATGCCCATCCTGGAGCAGCAGCGACCTAGCGACGAGACGCTTGATCAGCTGATGGCCCGTGTGTGCCCACAGGCGGTCAAGACAAGGAGCGGGAAGGCGAGCATCCCATCAGTGGGTGTTGGGCCCAATGCCGACATAGTCCTTCACACTATACTCTTCTTAGTCACGCGGGCAGCAGGCAGTCTGGCCAACCATGAGGCCTCAAAGGCCAACCTGTTACTAGCTCTCGAGTGCTTACAGCCCACGATCTTCAACTGGGCAGCAACTGTGACCAACAGCATGAAGAGACAGTTGAGTAACTGCCAACGTGAGGAGTCGAAGCAGTTTGGCTACGGATCGCTCTTGCTTCTGCTCATGTTCTAGTAGATGCCGGCTCTTCGGCTGCAGACCATGGTGGTAGACCCGCCTAACAGTCCACGGGAGACGAGGGCCACCAAGTGGTCCCGGGTCATGCCACGTGGAGGTGGCGGTCGCTCAGTGTCATGGGGCGTCTTCTTCCGAGAATGGCTAGATTGCCAGGTTATCTTCGTCGAGGACTGGCTGTACACCGGTATCGACTTCCATGGTGACCCTGACATGCTGTTTCCTGCGGGAGAGCAGTGGGACGATGGAGGTAAACACTTGATCTCTTTTTGGTTTTTCATCTTTATAATGTTTTTGAATTTTTTTCATGTACATATCCTGATAAATGCTATGCTATGCAGATGTGGGACCCGTGAGACCCCTTGGCCTGGCCCCAGAGGCACCGAGAGAGGGGCAAGGCGCTGCCATCTTGGCCTTGGCTCCTGCAGGAGGTGATCAGACGGAGATTGTGGTGCACAATCTCGAGGGCTTTCTGGCAGGAGTCCCAGATTACCAGGGGATCGAGGAGGTCCCCCTAGCTGCCCAGATCCATACAGTGGGTGTGGAACCCAGGATGCATCGCCTTTTGAGGTGGGTGGCATGAGCGGTGGCATGCTATAGAGAGCATAACCCACCGCAGACGCCTAGGTTTTATTTTCCACTGTTGTTTTGAGAGACATATGTCTCAGATGTACTGAGGACGTCGGCTTTATTTCAGACATGTACACTTATTTTTTGAGCGCCTTAGTGCGCCACACGATATATATATATACATGGTGTTTTATTATATCTTATGCTTCTCATGTTTGTTGATTTACATATTTCACAAATGTCTGTCTAATACATAGTTAGCCAATGCATCAGTTAAAGCATTAAGTCTTCTTGGAATGTGATGATAAGTAATATAATCAAAATCTCTTTCCAATAACTTAACACGTAAATACAA
>APFE030381095.1:5514-28443 GCA_000404065.3 Pinus taeda | reverse complement strand
AGGATGGCATAAAGACACAAGGGCCTGGTTAAAGTATTGGGAGATCAATGAGAATGATGCTTTGCAAAACATAAATAACATTAAAGATATTGTTACTTCTAAGTTCAAAGAAAAATTGTGGTTGAGAAAGATTTAGCGTCTAAAAGAAAATTAAGTTATTATAAGAAGGTCATCAACCCCACCCTTGAAGATCAAAAGTATCTCTCTATTTTAACTAGCTCAAAAAAGAAAATTAATATAGCAAAGATTAGAACAAATTCTCATGAGCTCCATAGTGAAACTGGTGGTTGGGCAGTTCCTAAAACGCCATGGATGGAAAGGATCTGCCATATTTGTGAGAATAGGAGCATCGACGATGAAAACCACTTCCTCTTAGAGTGCCCTGCATACAACCACATTAGATCTCAATTTCACAACCAATGTTACAATACTGACCTTCCTAGCCTTTTACAATGCCACAATTATAGTGAACTCGGGAGGCTTATCTCCAAGCTTTTTGAGCATAGGAATAAAATCTTAAATCAAAATAAATAATTTGTCTTTTTAGGTCCGATAGATCATTTTGGTCTCAGTGGACGTTAACCATCATCATCATCATAATAATTTAAAATTACTTATAAATTTTAAATTGTAATTATTTAATCAAATAACAAATTTTCTTCTATTATTAATATTTTATATTTTAAAAATAGTTTTTTATTAATATAAAACTTTAAAAAAAATCTCAAAGTAAACAAAACCAGTGAAAACATTTTTCCATCGTACATAGTCATTAAACCATAATAAATCTTAAAGTGATTCAAAACATTAAACCATGATAAAAATTAAACAAAACCACTGAAATTATTCTTCCATCCTACATAGGTATTAAACGATAATAAATCTTCGCTAACGTTAAAAAAGCCAAAACAAAACTTCGTGATATTGACTGCCTTGCAAATTGTAGTAATGTTAATGCGTTGCAAATTGTCTGGTGCTAAATATTTTGATGGCAGTTTTTATTTCTACTTTTATAGTATTATAAATGGGAATGGTCTATAATGCGATTTTTTAGAGATTTTGGTGACGGAATCCTGCAGAAGAAATTGAGGTTAAATCTTGATTTGTTGCAGTTAGAATGGTTTTTTAACTGCATATTTGGATTCAGCACCCTGAAAAACCCCCGGGACGTTTTGATTGTGCAGAAACTAGCTATCAAACTTGCGATTCCAATAAATTCTTGCCGGATTTTGACCGGAAAAAAGCACCGGAAGAGCGTTCAAAAAATCTCATTATAGACAACTGCTTATAAATACTCTTTGACATGCCAGGGGAATAGCCATCGCCCTCTGAGTAACAGCACACCCTCTCTCTCCACATGCTGTCACTCAGTAGCCAATGGCTATTTGTTAAATAGCATTTATAATGTTATAGAAATAGAAATAAAAACTGCCACCACATTATGCGGGTCCCACCAAATAATAACTGTTCTCATTGTACGGAAAGGACAGGGCCAAATGCCTAACAACGGCTACGTGGAGGGACGCCAAAATGGACAACATCGCTTCCTCGAGATTTAGCATCGGGGAATATTTATCACCAAATTACTGTGCGATTTTGTCGGTGACATTATCTTGAGTTTGTCGCCGGCTGTTTTCCGTTTAAAAAGCTGTCGGTGTTACGAGTATGAGGGCCGGGTAATGTCATGGTGAATGATTTTGTCTAATTCGCAAATAATTCGGTAAATTGATATTTATACAATAATATCATTCAACATAATTGTTTTTTATTTTTTATTTTTTCTAAATTTTTTTAGCAGTAGTCTATAAGGTGACTTTTTGAAAGATTTTTCGGCGGATTTTTCCGGTCTAAATCCGGCAGCAATTCATTGGAATCCCAAGTTTAATAGCTAGTTTCTGCACAATCAATGGCTCCCAGGGGTTTTCCAGGGCGCTGAATCCAAATATGCAGTTAAAAAACCATTTTAACTGCTAAAAATCGAGATTTAACCTCATTTCTTCCGCCGGATTCCGTCAACGAAATCTCCAAAAAGTCGCATTATAGACAACTCCATTTTTTTATGGATCCAATAGGAATAAATTACATGATTTGTTATTTTGTTTTTTCCCTTTGCACAATATGTTTTAATGATATTAAAGTAAAGATGAATTATATTTAGAATATGAAGTAGATTTAAAGGGATAAGAAATAAGATGCCAATTATTTAAATTGGGGTTGATTTTTAAGGTGATTTTTTTTTAAAAACTTGAATTAAGTTGTTTTATTAAAGTGATCTGCAAATTATCAATGTGCGATAAAGATATTTTTTCCAGAGTTTAAAGAAGCTAACTCATGAGCTTATTTTAATATATACAGAGAAACATTACTATTCAATATCTAAGTGCTTGCCAAAGGAGCATGGTTCACACCAAAAGCCACAATAAATGTTTGAGGCCTTGAAACTTTAGACTTTGTCTCCAAGATAGATTTCATCATCAGCTTAGTCATCGTCTTTATCCAACCTAAAGAGACCTTGCCCTCCAAATGGAAGAGGGTTGTAAGATAGATTTCATCATCAGCTTCGTCATCGTCTTTATCCAACCTAAAGAGACCTTGCCCTCCAAATGGAAGAGGGTTGTAAGATAGATTTCATCATCAGCTTCGTCATCGTCCTTATCCAACGTAAAGAGACCTTGCCCTCCAAATGCAAGAGGGTTGTAGGGATTCCAACTTATATTATTATAATAAAATATTAAAATATTAAAAATTTCAATAAATATATTATTATAATAATTTACGTTTTATATAAATGTAAACTTTAAACTTTTATATAACCCAATTTATTATAAATTTGATTTTTGAAAATAAAAATAAATATTATTATTAGGCAATTGAACTTTAATAAAGAAAATAGATAAAGGTGACATGGCCCCAAAAAAAAAAACTGAAGATATGTTAGTGAGAGGGGCATGACGAGAACTTATATGGAATGTATATGCAGCTTCTGACTTTGAATGTAGAAATTTGGATGATCCTGAAAGTTGTATATTTTATACCTCTCACAACACCTGAAAGATCATGTGACATATAACGACATCTGGCACCACGTTACGTGGGTCCCACCAAAAATAACATGTTGTCTTGTACGAAAAGGACATGGACAAATCACACTTGATGCAGAATTTATGAACACGGGAAATTTGGATAGAATTTTGAGATTATAATTTTCAAACTTCACCATTTTAAATACCTTAAAAATTCTTAATATTTCATTAAAGAATATTTAAACATTCCCACAATTAAATTTAAATTACTCACTGGATTCCGGCCAGAATATCGTAAACCAGACGAAACCGTGGAGTTATCAGGAAATGGATCATAGCCGTTCATTGTGAAGGTATGAGATTCGATGGATATCGCTTCAAAAAATGATCGCGAGTTA
The DNA here is from genome assembly GCA_000404065.3 of Pinus taeda. Lineage (NCBI taxonomy): Eukaryota > Viridiplantae > Streptophyta > Pinopsida > Pinales > Pinaceae > Pinus > Pinus taeda. The sequence goes on along the minus strand of APFE030381095.1, from coordinate 25,022 downwards.
ATTTAATTTCCGGACATGATAAGGATTGAACTGGGATTTAATTAGTTTGGGATCTGCACAAAAAGTCAGGGTCTAATAGTTTAATTATATAGGGATTTAATCGTTTAATTCTGGATTTATGTAATCCATGTTTCATCAAAGTGGGACCAATGGACTTGGTAAAGTTATATTGCGGTTTTTATTTATCTTAAGAAGTCTGCTGACTAATAAGGCTTCCGATATATATGTACGCGGCACCGATATATGTACGTGGCCCCATGACTCACAGGTTCATGTGGAATTTTGAAAAGATGCAGCAATTATTCATTTACTAAAATTTAAATTTAAATGGTTTATGAAATTTAAATTTAAATATTTTATGAAAATTTTGAAAATGAGTGATTATTTACCATTTTTAGCATTTTGTATTAAATTTTTAAAATAAGTATTTCAAAATCACTATGGTTTTATTACTTTAAAAATTCATAGTGTGACAAATAGTTTGATATTTAGGTTTTATTTTCAATCTTTTTAATATCCACGAATGTGACAAACTCTTCCATTCCATAGTGGATTTGAAAGTGGCCAAGGTCTAGTGTCACTAGGAAACTCATGACAATTTGTGCTTATTTAACAATGTTTATTTTCTTTTTTACACTAGTCAAAGTAGAGAGATAATTTTGATTTTCAAGATCTTGATTGATTAACTCTTTATAATATCTTAGTTTCCTTTTCACCTCTAACTCTTTATCACCCACAATTTCTTCTTAAAATTATTATAACTTATTGATCAATCTATAATGAAGATAATCATTATTAGTTGTTATAATGATCATAGTTATCATTAGTTGCTATCCTTTAATATGTACTAGCTTATTATTACTATTATTCAATGCAATCGTGCCACTTTAAATGACTCATTGTTGTTTCAAACGGGGTAAGAGTTTCTATTAAGCTAGGTGAACCCCTCAATCCCAAGTCGCTAATCCATTTCCTTTCGTCCAAAAAAAAGGAACTCTTGGCGAATAATAGATAGTTTGTCTTACTGTAAGGCCAAAAGAACAATTTCAATCCCCTATAGCATCCCTTTTTCTCCATCATGATGACGTGGCAAAATTCCTACAATATTAAGTATCCCCCTCGATTTAACTCCATACATGAAGCAAAGGTTTTATACTTGATTGTAAATTCAACTCCATACATGAACCCAGGGTCCAATTGCAATTTTACCTCTTGTTTGGAAGGTTTTTTAACCATATATTTACTACCACAACCACATGAATTAAATGGTTGATAAATGCTCACAAGCATTAATCCATGAGAAATATCAAAACATTTATTTCATGATACCTTTCACATTACCAAGATAATAAAAAAATCAAAGAATTAATGAAATTATAACTTTATTTTAAATTATAAGAGGTGGCAGGAGGGGGAGGGATTTTATTTAATCCCGATCGAATAGTTGAAATCAAATATTCTTGGGGATTGGGAAGGAAAACAAACAATTAGGTTGAAATGTATGGACTTTATGAAGATGTTAGGTCCCTATAATACTAGTGTATTCTCCTTATTGTTATTGTTAGTGTAGCCCCATATATTCCCCATGTTGTTATTGTTGTGCCTCATAGAAGCTCACTATTGTTATTGTTGTGTTCTTACATTATTATTGTTATGTGGGATCTGATTATATTGTAACCCCTTAGACTCCTATATATACCAAGGAGGTCTTATTATTTGTAGCATCCAAGAAATATTCATTTGTGTGATGTAAAGGAGGTTTCCCCCTCAAAGAGGCCATTTCTCAAGTCATTGATCTATCTTTCTTCTATTTTGTGAGTTGGTTGCATAACATTTGGTATCAAAGCTTTGGATTCTAGGGTTTCAATTCTTGAAATAGGTAATCTTGGCATTTTCACTATAACTTTTTTTTTTTGTTTTTTTGTTTTTGTTTTTGTTTTTGCTATGAGGCTTCAAAAGATGAAATTGCAATCACATGGAGTTGAAATATTGGTGAACTTCGTATACAAATTTTAGATCTTGGTTCGCTATATTTTCGAAGATATGATCCGAAGAAGTTAGGGTTTTTTCAAGCTCCAGAATTCCATCTCAAACATGTGACATAGGGAAAATCATCATAACTTTCTCTCAGAGAATCAGATTTCAATTTCATAAAAAATGAATGAAAGTGCATAGACTGTAGTTTTTCATGTATCATTTTCAAGGTAAAAGGCTGAAACAATGACATGTGGCACTCCATACAAGTTTGCTCTACTGAACCAGTCTATAATCAAGTCACCGTGGGAGTTTTGGCATAACTCTTTCTTGAAAAATCCAATCTTGGTCTAACTTGTGGGGTTGGAAAGAAGCATTAGAGGGCTTCCACAGGATGCATGTTCAAACATTGGAGATTCAAAATTATAGAGATACAACAACTTTAATATTGAGCTCCTAAAAAGCAAGAAAGAGGTGTGTATTTTTTCAAATTTTGGGTAACTTTTATTTGAAAAATCAGTTTGAAGTGATTCAAAGGGCATATTGAAGCATAGATACCAGTACTTGGTTCTAAAATTCCTCCCAAACAAAATAATTCTACACCCATTAATCTCTTAGATAGCTTTACTATCACTCATGAAGAGGAAGAATTGCAACATGATTAAATTGCAACAAATTTTGCTCTCACAAATAGCAACCAAAGATGAAATAAAAGGGGACATTGATAGCTTAAAATGGGACATGGATGGTTTAAAAGAAGAAACAAAAGGTGACATGGGTGTTTTAAAAGAAAAAATAAAAGGTGACATGGATGGTTTAAAAGTAGAAATAAAAGGCACATGAATGATTTAAAAGCAGACATGGAAGGTTTAAAGGATGGTTTAAAAAAGTTGCTACAAGAAATGCTTCCTAATGGTGAAAATATATTCCATGAAACTCATGATGAGAATAAAAGGAATGCTAATCATGATTTTAGAGACTCCAATGTTGGGTTTAAGACCCGCCACATTCCAAAGATTGATATGAGGAAGTTTGATGGCAAGGATCAAGTAACATGGATACTACAAATGGAGCAATATTTTAATCTCCCTGATGTGCAACACACACAAAAGGTACACATTGCATCTTTATATTTAGAACCCTTTCAGTTTGTATGGTATCGATGACTTTTTTCTTGTAAACCACTTGTCACTTGGTGAACTTTTACGAAGGAAATGATAGCACATTATGAGGATACAAAGAGAAACACCTTTTTTAGCCATTTGATAAATCTCAAACAAAAGGGTTCAACTGCAGAGCACATTGAGGACTTCCAAAAATTGAATATCAGGGTAAGTGATATTCCAATGGAGCATAGGATTAATATATTCATTGGGAATTGGAAGGATAATATCCAACATGAGGTTTGCCTTTGGGAATCTGATTCATTGGAGAAGGAATTCAAGGTGGCAAGAAAATTTGAAAGAAAAATTATGGCAATAAGAAAGTCTACCACTCACAACTATAAATATGGAAGTGTTGCTGCTCCTAGCATTCCACAACTTACAAGGTTGACGCCACAACAATTGGAGGAAAAAAGAGAAAAAAGGCTTTGTTACAGTTGCGATAACAAATACACTAAAACTCATAAGTGTTGTAAGAATAAATTATTATACATAGATTGTGAATAGGGAGGAGAAAAGGAACAAGAAACAACAAAAGAGGAGGATATACACCAGAAACCAACCCCAAAGAAAGAAGAAATGAATCCGACCATATCTTGTAATGCATTGAAAGGCATTACCACTCCTTAAACTCTTAAATAGAAGGATATATCAATAAGAAAAATGTAATAGTGTCGATTGATTCGGGTAGTACCCATAATTTTATTCATTGTAAGATAGTTAAGGAATTGAATTTCTTCCTATATCTAGCACGAGAGTGTCAAGTGATGGTTTCAAATGGAGGAACTATAAATTTCTTTAGAAAGTGCCATAATATCAAGCTAGCCATGGGGAAATATGTATTGAATAGTCTAATACTTTCCATTCTAATGGGTGGCACTGATGTTGTACTAGGAGTCCAATGGTTGAAATCTTTGGGGACAATAACTTTTAATTGTCAAAAAATTTTCTTATTCTTTTTTGGGGAAGGAAAGGAAGTTGAATTAAGGGGTATTGCACTGAAACCACGAAATATAATGAACTCTAATGGCATGACAAAGTTTCTGAATAAAGAACAATGAGGCGTAATTGCACAATTATGCTCACTAGAGGTTCAAACATTGAAATCATATATTTCTCCAGATCTCCAAAAATTCTTGGACAATCATTCCAAAGTATTTGAGACTCCCAAAGGCCTCCCATCTAGTTATGATCATGATCCTGTTATTCATTTGATTCTAGAAAGTGTTCCTCCAAACATCAGACCTTATAAATATCCATATGCCCAAAATAGTGAAATTGAATGCATGGTTGCATAAATGATAAAGGATGGTATAATTCAACATAGTCAAGGTTCTTTCTCTACTCCATTAGTATTGATGCACAAGAAGGATGGATCTTGGCATATGTGTCAAGATTATAGGGAGCTCAACAAGCTCACTATTAAAGATAAATTTTACATTCTTGACATTGATGAATTGTTGGATTAATTACATGGAGGAGCGATTTATTTCACCAAGTTGGATCTTTGTTCAGGATATCATCAAATTAGAATGAAGACTGAAGACATTCTGAAAACAAAATTTAGAACTCATGAGGGTCATTATGAATTTTTGGTCATGCCTTTTGATGTATTCCATTTTCAAACCCTTCCTTAGAAAATTTGTGTTAGTATTTTTTTAATGATATACTAATCTACAACAAGTCTTGGAAGGATCATGCTTAAAATGTGGACATGGTGCTCAAACTATTGGAGGAGAAACAATTATATGAGAAAACCTCCAAATGTTTCTTTGGGGTACAAGAGGTGGAATATTTGTGTCATATTGTATCTCATGAGGGTGTTAAGGTAGACCCTAACAAAATTAAAGCCACTAAGGAATGGAAAATCCACACGACCATAAAGAATATTCGAGGATTACTCGGGTTCACAGGATATGATCGTTTGTTAAGAGTTATGGGAGAATAGCAGCACTTCTAACAACATTACTGAAGAAAGATACATTATATTGGACTCTAGAAGCAACTAAGGCCTTTGAACATCTTAAAGAGGCAATGTGCCAAGCACCGATCTTAGCTACACTACACTTCACAAAAACCTTTATTGTGCAATGTGATGCCTCAGGTTATGAATTTGAAATCATCTACAAAAAAGGGAAGTAAAATGTTGTTGAGGATGCACTCTCAAGAAAAGATGAGGGTCAGGCCAACGACCCACCCTTCCTGTTGGAGACCCCATTCTACCGCGCCAAGTCACATGAGTATGATGGAACCAGGGGCTAGTCACCTGTGTAAGTGCCTTCCGTCAAGTGCCTAAACCACTTCCGACATGGTCTTGTGCATAATATATGCCCACAATCCTGGGATTAGCCCTCCTGTTTAGCTCCTCGTCAAGGTTATGTCGAGCATGGTGACCAAGGGCTGGGCTACAGTATAGCCCCCTCTCCACTAGCCTTTCGCTGAGGTTCTATGCGGTAGTTGTGACCAGGGGTCAGGGTTGGTCCCTGAACCTTGTTCCTTTTGCATCATGAGGTGGAGTGGTTAAGCCATGACTAGGGGTCGAGGTTGGTAGCCTGATCCCTCCTCCCAATAAGAGCCAATGTAAACCTTATATAGCAGTTTGGCCTTATGGGTATTAAGACTCACCGTGAGGCCTAGTGGTAAGGCACTGGAATGCTGGATGAGAGGTTGGGTGTTTGAATCCTACTGAGGTTGTCCAACCCATACTAAAATTTTACCTAGTCACGGGGTGCCATCTGGCGACCTTTGGTTGGGCCACGTGGCACACCCTCATTAGCCACCACAAACAAACAAACCAATCACAACGAGTCAACTCACCCAGTATGAGGTTACCACTTGGAAAATCCTCATTGACTCGTATGTGCCCAGTCGCCCTTGCTGATGTTAGCTATATGGAAGCCCAATCGAAAGCCTAGTCAACAACTTGCTCATTTTTTAGCTGTTGGACCAAATGATCAAAACACAATAACTTGAGCATGTGATGTCAGATTGAGGTGAAACAAACGTCGTTGAATGCATAACGACAAGCACTTCAAATTGACTTCAAGACCTTATGGGCACTTTCATTTTTGAGCTAAAATTTCATCACCTAATCATGTAACCAAGGAAGGGGTTGCGCAGGGGCGCTTGGCCTCTGGCCTGCTAATGAGCCCTAATATTGGGTAACTTATTGGGCTCATTTTGCCTAATTGTTTTTCATCAATCCGCCATTTTTCATAGTTTATGCATGTTTTTTGAGTATATTTATGTTATTTGAACGAATGAGGATAGTCAGTTGACCAAGGAGGCTAACACGTTGTTAATGCAGATTTTTGGACGAATTTTGGACCAAGGCCAAGCAATTATGAGCCAGATGACAGCCAAGCATGAAGGAACAAGGGTGAGGATTCGTAGGAAGGGTGTCCCCTGCATTAAATGGCCCCTTCCTCAAAATCTCCACCCACAACTCGGAGTTTAGCAGGTCACCGAAAAGGATTCCCAAGGGCAGCCGAGCAGTCTTGTGTAAAGTGGTTGATCACTGGCAGTTTGAGCAGCTGAGCCCCTTGAATTAAGGAGGGTTGTTGGAGACCCTCGTAGTGCATAAATAGGAAGGCTTCCAGCCTTCGTAGGTTACTTTTTGGACTGTTGTATTTTGCACTCAAGTGCTGTTATTTTCTCAGCTCATTTTGTAGCTGCTGTTGTATAACTTTCTTGTGAACATGGTTATTTTTTAGTAATGGGAAGCATCTTTATTTGGCATTAGTTCTGAGTTTTCTTAGGAGCCTATAGCTCTTGGGTTTGGGCCCAACCCAAGTCCCAAGGCTTCCTTTGTGTATTGTTATTTGCTTTTTATGTCTTTGCAAAATAATTTCTGTTAAGTAGATTAGAATCTTGCTTGGTTATCTAGATCTTAGTTGATGATTAAGAAGGCTTTTCATGTCCAGATTCATTTGATAGGTTAATAACAAGGAAGATATTCAGAAAAAGGTTGTGAAGCACCTCAGATCTCACCTCTCCCTTAGTGGGACCATGAGCTGGGACCAAGGTGTCCTTGCTGCCACCAAAAACACTGCCTTTGCTTCGCCATGCAATTATTAGTGTTAGATTTTCATTTGCCGAAGTTGATATTAGTTGTGGTTGCATGCTTAGGTTCATGATTGCTTAGTTGCATAGCTACTTCACATGATTTTGTTGCAAATAGACTTCTGTTCATTTTCATTGCTGTTATCTAGGTCAGATTAGGTCAAGTAATTAGGTCCTTGATTTTCCAAGTCTTTGTTTATTTAGTTTGAAAAATAACTTGGAGAGCACCTGTAGTACTTCTTTATCTGTCCGTACTCTATCAATCCCACTTGCTCCATCCTCCAACCCGGATTCTTGCCTCACGTTTGCCACATTTGCTCGCTTTGCCCTAATTCCCATATTTTTGTGCAACATTGCTCCACTCCTCCTTGAACAAATCCAACCATCCTCGCCACTCCTCAGCTCCATTCACCAAGTCCTGGACCTCCACACGCCCTTATCTCACCTCCATACCCACTTCTTCACCTTTCTTCCTCCATCCATCCTCCAAAATCCCCTTTCTGAACATCCTGTAGAAAATTACAGAGCATCCTGTAGAACCCCTGCAGACTTCCTATAGAAGCTCACGAAAACGGTTTCTTGATAGTCAAACTCTGTGAAACTCTCTGGAAAGGTGCTAGGGACCCCTTAGGCCCTCTCCGAACCTTCCCAACCTCCTGCAAGCATTTCCTCTCGCCAATCCACCTCTGCACAGTAAAAAACAGTTAAATCACATGCATGATAATTCTGACAACTTATTCAAAAATACAAAAAGATGTTTTCTTCAGATTTTACTATATAAGTAGCTTAGACACATGCATTTTACCTTCTTATAAGTCAATGACATTTCTTCCAATAGCTTGCATCCTCTTTCTTGCATCAGTAGGGCTAGCTGGTAAAATTAGGGTTTGCTAGGGTTTGTGTTTCCTTTCAGCTTTTCAGTTTCTTTCTACAAGTAGATTAGCTTCCTTTGAGTTAGCTTTCATCCATCAGTTAAAAATCTTCTTCTTAGAGCTCATAGAAGTTGGCTTAAGCTCCTAGTGGATTTGTGCCAGCTGACCAAGTGACAGCTGCGGTAAGAGCTAGTACTTGTGCATACAACACCGTCGCTTCCAAGTTTGTTACGAACTACCGAGGTTGTAAAAGTAAAGAAGGGAGTCCCAGGAGTTGCAACATTATTGCTGCAATACTGGAGCCCACCATTCTTTTTGGCGTCGTCGCTGGGGAAGCGTCAGAGTATTGGTGATTGCTACTTTTCTTCTATTTTCCACTACAACCTTCTGCTAAGTAGTTTATTTCATTTCCATTCTACAATTTCATTTATGCAAAAGTAGATTAGACATTTCCTTCTTTCATTTCATTTCAGCAAGCGTAGATTAGATATTTTCTGCTTTCATAGATTAGCATTTCAATTCCGCAATTTCGATTCTGTAACGTAGATTAGCATTTCAATTCCGCAATTTCCATTTTGCAAGCGTAGCTTAGCATTTCATTCCTGCAATTTCATTTGAGCAAAATAGATTAGTCATTTCCTGCTTTCATTTCAATTCCACATTTTCATTTCAGCAAGATAGTTAGTTGCAGTTCAATCTATTTTAGTTTTGTAGGTACAAGCAGAAAAAAGAAAAAATCAACCAAAAAGATTTCCTTTCATACCTTGTAGGAGTAGAGATAATTCAAAAAAATGATTGCACAACACCCCCACTGCTTCACACAACCAACCTTCTCTCTTCTTTGATGGATGTGATTAAAGAACCCTTAGGTGGACAACAAGACATAATTGAAGAACCTCAAGGGAAGAAGAAGAAGAAAATATTCCTCTGGAGCAAATGGCTACAAGCAGAAATGTTGGGAGCAGTACCTTATCCAAAAACGAATTTGCAAATCAAATGGAATATTTCAAGAGTGATATGAGGCAGTTTCTTGCCATGCAACTGGATACCTTACAAATCCAAAGGAAGCAATAGGAAGCCAAGAGGGCTTTGGTCATATTTTGTCCCAGGTGCACTAGAAAGCATCCTAGGAACGAATGTCCAATGCACTCCCTAGAAGTGTGTTTCGTCTGTGAAGAATACCATCCTACAAATTAGTGCCCTTCCTTACCTGGACTTAAAGCTGCATATCAGAGAGCCAAAGGAGCCACTGAACCACTCTATTTCATGAACCAAAGGAGGTCACATGGACCCAGAACCTACCAGGAGGGAATACAAGAGACATCCCAGACCTATTATGACCCTTATCAAGCCACTTCCATGCCTTCTTGGGGTCCCCCTGCTCATCCTTCCTAGTCCACGCCCCCTCCTTGGTCGTATCCTCCTCAATATTCAACCAGCCGGTCATTCATTTCACTCTTATGCTCAACCACAGCCTCAGTGGAATGCACCTCATCAAGGGTGGTGGCCCCAGTACAACACTCCTCCCGCTCCTTTTCCTCCACCACCTACCCAACCACAACTCCATCCACATCCATCTCAAATACACACCCCCACTCAACTACCCATATCACCATTTCCAAACCCACACAGTGGAATATCTCAACCCAATTGCAATGTCGAGGCACAGCATGTCCAAATAACTCCTCTTGAGCTCAATGATCCTCACCATAGCTCAGGAAGAGTATTGCGAGAAAGAGATTATATTGACAACATTGAAGGATCACATCTAGCAACAAAAGATTCAAAAGAGGAGATCAAAGAACCATGGGTTGCACTTGATGAAGAGAAGACATCAAAATCAGAGATCGAGAGAGTTCCCTCATGGTTACCATCAAATCCTCCATGTATTCAAGAGAAAACTCAGCAAAAAGAGGAAGATGTGAAGGTTATGATAGAAGAAGATATGGAGAATGATCCAGATTAGCAAAAGGACCAAGGATATCAGAGCTATATTGAGATATGGTTCTAGACGGTCACTAATTTGCAGCAGTACTCTCTTCCTCACCTATGCTTGATCCCTTCAAAGTCAAATCATTTGGTCTCTGAAATCCAGATAGCTGTCAAAGCATGCATTTCAAACCTTCACATCATTTTTTCTCTAATCTCGATGTGCACATGGCTCCATTGGAAGTTTTCTTATACTTGAAAATGATTTTGTTTTTCAAATAGGGTAGGGTAGAAAAAGAAGAAGAAGAAGTAAAAATCTAAGGTGAAAACCTCCTCGGAGGCGCCTCAGATTGGCTCATTGATTGAAAACCTCCATGAGGCGGTCAATGGGTTGGAAAAAAGAGAAAAGAGAAAAGAATAAGATCCTTGGGTGAAAACCTCCCTTGGAGGCACCCAGGGCAGGCAATTAGGGTGAAAACCTCCATGAGGCACCCTAGTTGTTTTTCCAAAAAAAAAAAGAGAAAAAAAGAAAAAAAGAAAAAAAAAACAGGCCTAATCTCTGTGAAATAATTGTAGGTTGCAGGGAATACATTGCAGGTAAGGAGGGTCGCGCAAAACAAGGATAGGGGTCTGTACCAGGCTCCAGGACATCCCTACAGACACTCTCCCCATGGCCACTTGCCTTTCCTAGAACTTGATCACATTTAAGGTCGAGATTCCACCTTCTACAGGAAGTTTTGGGCTTTCTACAGGAACTTCTGTATTTCTAAAGGAAACATCCTGTAGAACCTTCGGGTGAGCCAAGTTCAATTTTGAAAGGGAATCTGATGGTTGGGATTAGTTTGTTAGGCCTGCAACTATCCCTCTATTCAACCCATCACCATATGACACCTTGTTCCAACTCTTGACACCTCTGTCACCCACCTGGTTATGTGTTCCTGCACAGTCATACAAGAAACCTTGTTTTCCTCAGAATGACAGCAAAAATTTTAAGTGGCAAGTCCAGCAACTAAGTCTTGCACACTCTACCTGTCCAAGCTCCATTTAGACTCTTCATCAACGGATCCGGTCCTTGCCCGCAATATGGCCCTGCTCATTTAGCCTGCATCCCAGGAGGAGAAGCAGCTACAAGATATCCTACACGAATCCTGTAGCAGCTGATCCCTCTGGAACACATACTCTGGAGGCAGGGACAGTTGAAATCAACATAGGAAGCATGCAAAAGGCTCCTCTCAGTCATAAGAACATCATCGGCAGCTGAAATCAACCAGAACCTGTGAATGCAGCATTTACAACTGAAGGATTGGATTTCAAAGCCATGCATGCAGCTTCAACAAATGAAAGAATGGGCTCTAACACCCGTGCATGAGGTAGCAGTAAGCGAGGCAGTGATTCCGAGACCCAAAGTCTGCATAGCACATCCACGACCACGCAAGTAAGTGTCTAACCTTATTCGTCAATTACATAAACTATATTTCAGAAACTGCATGTCTATGAAAATGGTTCGGATTGAACGAGGATCAGGGGCCAGTCAAACTAGCCACCCTCAGCCAGTTACGTGGCTTCGTGGGATCCGAACAAGCTTAGTTACGTTCAAAATCACCAACGAGTCGTGCAGCCGACACATGTGGAGTGTCCAGTCGGGGAAAATTGGCGGACTGGCAATGGTGGCGGCGGTTAATGGTAGAGGGGAGGCAATGGCGACCAGGAACACGCAGAGAAATGATGGTCATGACATTGGATAACGGTTCGGCCCGGCCACCTCACCCCCTCACCACGAATTGCACCGCAGTTCAAAAATGTTTGGCTGAAGACTTGCACCCCCACTGTTCATTTGCACTTGCAACGTCCTTGGCCGAAGTACTCGTCCTCTGCTTCCGCAATCTGTTAACCCGTCGTCCTCCACCGAGCTTTTCGGCCTGTTTCAAAATTCTCCCGCATACCGAGCTCGTTCAGAGGCACAGTGACATCCTACAGAAGCTGGCCAAGTGTTCTACAGGAAGTACGGCATAGCCTTCCGGAGCAGAGAAACCTAGACTTTTCTGCGTCGAATTTGGAGTTCTGAGAGAGGTAGGCTCGAAAACACTCTTTCATGCGTGGTATATTTCGAAATGTGGTGAATTGAACTATCTGGAGTAGGAGAATTAGAGATAAGTCTACTTGTGAGTCAAAAACAACAATTTGCCTGTGTGTTGCATGGAATTCCTCAGTCGGTTCTGCGTCAACATTCTCCTCCACGGTTCCTGTTAAAAAGTTTTCCTGTAGAAAAGATAAAGCACTGTGAGGGCTACCCTGTGTGTGAATAATTTGAACTTACACGGTTGTATGCATGTTGGGATGAAAATTGAGCTCTGTGCCCTGTCTGTGGAAACCTAATTCCTCATTCTATACACGGAAAGCCGAGTTATTGGGCAGCAAAAGCATTAGAACTAGGGAATTGGTGCAGATTAAAATCTAAACACCTAAGAGATCCTTCCTTGAAGTTCAAAGGAGGAAACCATAAAACAACATTCCCTTTCTGCTCAGAGAATTAAAACAGAGCACTCTCACCATGCCAGGGGGGTTTATCAGGAAGGAACCCTCGGATTCCAGTAAACTGCGTGAAAATCCTGAGGTGGTGAACCTCTTCACTTGTGCCAACTGGATGACTTTTTGTGACAAAATTCAGGGACATGACGATGAGATAACGGAGGAGTTCTTAATGTCCCTGCAACCTAAATCAAAGACACAGGCCACAGTGAACTTCAGAGGGTTGACCCTAAAGCTTACCCCTGAACTCACTAGTCGAGTTACTGGTCTTCCATTAGGGATACCCCGGAGCAAAGAGGAGAGGGCATTGGGCCAAAAAGCCAAGAAAGAATTCTTCCTACCTGAGGAACAGTTTGCAGAAGACAAGAACGGGACCCAGCCTACGTCCCCTTTGGAGTGAAGCCAGTCTCCAAATCATGAAATACATTACCTCTGAGGGGCGGTTCAATATTGTCTACAGCTATCATTTCCGGTTGCTGAGAGAACTAAGACATGGGTTGGATCTACCTCTAGAACAGAAGTTGAGCATTCCTTATTTTCTTCTACAATCCTTAATTAAATGTGGCACGAAATTGAAGGAAGGGACACCGGACCATTTAGCCCATCATGGGCTCATCAAGCTTTTAGTAGAAGATGCCCTCCACACCTACACTGTCGCCCTCTCCTAGTAGATTTTCTGCAACATGTCCAGAGATGATGATATTCGAATTCTGGCCGAGGAATTCACCTCATCCAGCAGCGAAGAAAAGGAAAAAACTAAGGCAGGAGAGAAAGCCAATGACAAAGAAACACATGACAGAACACCACAGAAAGAACAGAAAGAGAAACGAGGAAAAGGCCAAGTTGTTGAGCCTAAAACGGTGGGAGGATCAATGGCACAAGCACCCAGGGAAAAACGATTGCAGAGCAGAGCAGAGAGGACTGAAAAAGTCCAAACAGAGGGTAAACAGACCGAAACAATTTTTACAGGAAGCATGGAAACAGATTCTACAGGAAGCATGAAAACAGTTTCTACAGGAAGCATGAAACCAGTTGAACCAGTTTCTACAAGAAGTATGGAAACAGAGCAACAAAAGGAGAAATCACCTAAGATCTTGGCCAGGGAGGTAGCAGTTGTGCTGGCTCCTTAAGAACATCACCAAAGCAAAAGGGGAAGCGAAAAAGGGAGCCTTCCATGTATTTTAAGGCAAGAAGGAGCACGCAGATAAAAGCTGGCAGACCCCAGCCATAGTCAAAAGAGCCAATTACAATTGAGGACACCATAGCTAGACAACAAGAAAGGTCTCCCCCAAAAGCATCCATCACCTATGAACGAGGAAGCCTGAAAATGTCCACCTGGAGAGAAAGGATTAAAATGATGGACACAAAGACCTCTCTACAGGATGCTGAGACAATTCTACAGGAAACGCTGGCTAAACTAAAGGAGACCGAGGAATTGGAAGAAAAGGCAGCTAAATCATCCCAGGAGGAAGAGAAGAGTGAAAACATTGTGGAACCTAGCCTCCAACCCAACTTGGGCTCCTACTATAACATGATAGAGGCCGGGAAGATAATTCCCCAAAAATTCGCAGTGCCACTATTCTTTGCACTAGAAGAAGAGAGAGTGAGGGCCCACACTTGGATGAAGATCGCCAAGTCCAAGGGTCTGGCAGATATAGGTCCCTTGGAAGAACAACTCAAAGAGGAAAGAAAGGAATTGGATACGGTACGACATGTAGAAAGCAGCCAGCGGGCCAAGCTACAGGAAGAAAACGAGCTGCTTAAATAGTAGCTACAGTTACAGGGACACTATAAGGAAGACAGGCCCCACACCTTGGTAGAACAGCAGCAATAGGAGGAGCCCATAACAAACAAAGAAACACCTGATGAACAACAAAAGAGAGATGGGTCGCAGGCTGAAATAGAGGCACTGACTAGAAAGCTACAGGAGAAGGAATTGCAGGCAGCACAGGAGATACAGTCTCTAAGGCAAGAGATACAAGAGAAGGAGGCCCAACTGGCCTGCATGGCCAGCTGGGCAGTGGAGGCAATGCAGTGTAGGCAACTTGCCAAATCATATGCCTTATACCTTAAGGATCAGTGGTTGCAGTTCCAGATTAACACCTTGGCCCAAAGGGGCATCACTCTGTTTCAAAACTACCATCACTTCATGGCTTTATGTGACAATAGCTCATCAAAGGACAACGCCAAACTATCAGAGTTCTACATATACAACTTGGCTCTTCCCAACATGAATTTGTGGGATCCCAATGCTGCGGTAGGAGATGTGAAACTGATGGCCATGGCCTCTTGGCTAAATCATGAAGAAAAGAGAGCAGCAGAGGTCCGAAATGTTATGGGAAGGGAACTAAAGGAGCCACTAATGATCAGAGTAGAGCCGGAGGATCCCTCAGCACTAATATATGCCCACCAGCACTTGCCCAATGACGCTCAAGCCCTACCAAATTATATTAAGAGACAAGCTCAAGCCATAGCCCATTTCGAGGACATGGAGACACTGTTGGGAGATAATTGTGTTCATGCTTGCTCCCGGAGGTGGAATTCATTGTCCCACAGCCTAAAAATAAGAGAATACCACTCTACAACAAGGATGAGGGAGGCCTTGGCGAGAGTACCCCTCTACAAACAGTCCATGCAGAACCTTCAGTCCAACTGGATCGGCCTCAAGTTCAGTCCTCCCTTGCTTTTGGCGCTGCTGGAGGGAGTCAAAGAAGAGGAGGAACACAGGTAGTGGGAAGAAGTGGAAAGAAAAGCAGGATTTCATGACCGTGAAGAAGATATCACCTCGGAGGCCTGGGATGTGAGGGAGGCAGTCAAAGCAATCAAGGATGATGAGCTGGATTAGTTGCTCAGAGGATGAGCAACCCATTCAACAGGGGGGTGATGATGAGCCCCGAAATTGGGTAACTTATTGGGCTCATTTTGCCTAATTTTTCTTCGTCAATCCACCATTTTTGATAGTTTATGCATGTTTTTTGAGTATATTTATGTTAGTTGAACGAATGAGGATAGTCACTTGACCAAGGAGGCTAAAACGTTGTTAATGCATATTTTTGGACGAATTTTGGACCAAGGCCAAGCAATTATGAGCCAGATGACAGCCAATCATGAAGGAACAAGGGTGAGGATTCATAGGAAGGGTGTCCCCTGCATTAAATGGCCCCTTCCTTGAAATCTCCACCCACAGCTTGGAGTTTAGCAGGCCACCGAAAAGGATTCCCAAGGGAAGCCGAGCAGTCTTGTGTAAAGTGGCTGATCACTGGCAGTTTGAGTAGTCGAGCCCCTTGAGTTAAGGAGGGCTATTGGAGACCCTCGTAGTGCATAAATAGGAAGGCTTCTAGCCTTTGTAGGTCACTTTTTAGACTGTTGTGTTTTGCACTAGAGTGTTGTTATTTTCTTAGCTCATTTTGTAGCTGCGGTTGTATAACTTTCTTGTGAACATGGTTATTTTTGAGTAATGGGAAGCAGCTTTATTTGGCATCAGTTCTGAGTTTTCTTAGGAGCCTATAGCTCTTGGGGTTGGGCCCAACCCAAGTCCCAAGGCTTCCTTTGTGTATTGTTATTTGCTTTTTATGTCTTTGCAAAATAATTTCTGTTAAGTAGATTAGAATCTTGCTTGGTTATCTAGATCATAGTTGATGATTAAGAAGGCTTTTCATGTCCAGATTCATTTGATAGGTTAATAACAGGGAAGATATTCAGAAAAAGGTTGTGAAGCACCTCAAATCTCACCTCTCCCTTAGTGGGACCATGAGCTGGGACCAAGGTGTCCTTGCTGCCACCAAAAACACTGCCTTTGCTTTGCCATGCAATTATTAGTGTTAGATTTTCATTTGCCGAAGTTGATATTAGTTGTGGTTGCATGCTTAGGTTCATGATTGCTTAGTTGCATAGCTACTTCACATGATTTTGTTGCAAATAGACTTCTGTTCATTTTCATTGCTGTTATCTAGGTCAGATTAGGTCAAGTAATTAGGTCCTTGATTTTCCAAGTCTTTGTTTATTTAGTTTGAAAAATAACTTGGAGAGCACCTGTAGTACTTCTTTATCTGTCCATACTCTATCAATCCCACCTGCTCCATCCTCCAACCCGGATTCTTACCTCACGTTTGCCACATTCGCTCGCTTTGCCCTAATTCCCATATTTTTGTGCAACATTGCTCCACTCCTCCTTGAACAAATCCAACCATCCTCGCCACTCCTCAGATCCATTCACCAAGTCCTAGACCTCCACACACCCTTATCTCACCTCCATACCCACTCCTTCACCTTTCTTCCTCCATCCATCCTCCAAAATCCCCTTTCTGAACATCCTATAGAAAATTACAGAACATCTTGTAGAACCCCTGCAAACTTCCCATAGAAGCTCACGAAAGCGGTTTCTTGATAGCTAAACTCTGTGAAACTCTCTGGAAAGGTGCTAGGGACCCCTTAGGCCCTCTCCGAACCTTCCCGACCTCCTGCAAGCATTTCCTCTCGCCAATCCATCTCTGCACAGTAAAAAACAGTTAAATCACATGCATGATAATTTTGACAACTTATTCAAAAATACAAAAAGATATTTTCTTTAGATTTTACTATAGAAGTATCTTAGACACATGCATTTTACCTTCTTAGAAGTCAATGGCATCTCTTCTAGTATCTTGCATCCTCTTTCTTGCATCAGTAGGGCTAGCTGGTAAAATTAGGGTTTGCTAGGGTTTGCGTTTCCTTTCAGCTTTTCAGTTTCTTTCTACAAGTAGATTAGCTTCCTTTTGAGTTAGCTTCCATCCATCAACTAAAAAGCTTCTTCTTAGAGCTCATAGAAGTTGGCTTAAGCTCCTAGCGGACTTGTGCCAGCTGACCAAGTGACAACTGCGGTAAGAGCTAGTACTTGTGCATACAGCACCGTCGCTTCCAAGTTTGTTACGAATTACCGGGTTGATAAAAGTAAAGAAAGGAGTCACAGGAGTTGCAGCATTATTGCTGCAATACTGGAGCCCACCACTTGCACCCCACGGTCACATAAAATTCCATATGACTGACTCAGGGGGAGGAGAAATAGGGGCGCGGTGTCTGCCTAACCGTTCAATAAATTTCACCAAAATAAGCGGGTTTCGTAGCCGATCCTGCCACCTGTAAATGTGAAATTATTGTTGTGCAAGATTGCCAAAGCCGAATTTCGTTTACATTTTTTAAAAGGATGAATTTGCAAAGAATTTAGCAGAGAAACGAAGGAGGACTAACTTAGTCATTTTTCAACCTTTTTGAGCCCAAGAAGAGCCTACATAGGGGTTTTTGGGTGTTTTGGACACAATGACAATGTTGTTTTTGCAATTTGAACATTGTATGTTGATGTAATTACAAATTTGAGCATATAATTTAAATGGCAACATTGGAAGCTAGACTTAGAGACGTAACCCAATAGGGGTGAACTCTGTCATCAATTTATTGTGCTGTGATGCTGCATGTTGTCTATTTTTCATTGTTAAAATTTGCAAAATTTAACTTAGTATGTGTGATTTTGCAATATCGATCCATTGCCCGTAAGACATAAACTAGCTTGCAAAACTTTATATGAAATCTTCAATTTTAATTTCAGATCAAAGGAGATGACAACAGTCTGCAGAGACAAGAGGGTAGAGGGCTCTTGTCATTTCCATATATATCATTGCTAAACTCACAAAACCATTTGAACCATTCATAATAAATCACTCCTTAATTTCCAGTTTGCATTAATATAATAAATCATGTTTTGACAATGGATGCATACCTTAGTTTAAAAATAATAGTGTCATATCCTCCTCTCATTCCATTTTTACATAATACCCACAATGCTAAAAACATTAGGTAAAGGCTTTAAGTTATATTTCAGAAATCTCAATCGAAAAAACCCACAATGCGAGCAACATCAACAAGTGCCTTAACTTGTGTTTTAGAAATATTAGACTGTAACATAATCTGGATGTGCTAATATTCCATGCTATGGCATTGAATATTCATTAATCACCTTTCACCATATTAGAGTTAATACAGTTACACCAAAGAGCTTGAGAGTGTAGAAGAGTAGTTGGATGCTCACAACTCCTTTAGCTCCACAACTCTGCGATATGGCATAATTGCATTGGACATTTATTTATCACCTTTCACCATATTGGAGTTATTGTGAGCATGTAAAATAGCGTGACAATGCATAAGAGTAGTTGGATGTCCACAACTCATTTAACTCAAGCTAAGTGGAATCACTTAAGCTTGGCAAGTCAGAAGAGTAGTTGGATGCTCACAACTCCTTTAACTCCACAACTCTGCGATATGGCATAATTGCATTGGACATTTATTTATCACCTTTCACCATATTGGAGTTATTACGAGCATGTAAAAGAGCGTGACAGTGCATAAGAGTAGTTGGATGTCCACAACTCATTTAACTCAAGCTAAGTGGAATCACTTAAGCTTGGCAAGTCAGACCCATCACGATGGACTTACCTTTGTTGGTACTTCTAACTAGAGATAGGTACCATAGATTTTGATGGTTAAAATCCGAAATTGGACGTCAAATGAACAAGTTGTCGATCTATAAGACACATAAGGTTTGATGTAGAAAAATTTCCACCATCTGTCAAATAGGTTCTAGAATACAAAATACATCACGTGGGACGTCAAATTCTAGACCTAAAGAGGAGGACACTCATAAGCTAAAAGTCTAACAACTACCATTTAAAATATAGTTTATAATTAATAGCTTTTCACCAATCATTTTTTTCCTTTCAAAGAAGACCATAATCAATAGTTAGTATGAGATTGTGTTAAATACATCCATTTAAGGTTTTGATTCTTCATTAGGCCAGGAATTTTCTAAGAATTTTCTACGATATTGTTCTTTTGGCAAGGTGCCCTTCTGATCTTGATAAGCAACTCAAGCTTCTTAAGGATTTCTGCTCTACCATGGGTATGACTGTTAACACAGACAAAACAAAAGTTATGATTATCAAATCTAAGA
>APFE030381089.1:18143-29373 GCA_000404065.3 Pinus taeda | reverse complement strand
AATAATAATAATGTAGTTAATTTCATAATTTTTCAAATTTTAGCAACGTAAGATGTATTATGAAGTAAATGTTTTGATGTTTATTATGTATTGATAATTATTAACATTTACTAGTCATTTAATTTATATAATTATGTTGACATGTAAATTTCTAATAAAAATGTGGTTTTCTTTTAATATTTATAATCCCTTTACACTATACCATAGATTATATACTTGACATATACAAATAGATTTGCATCCTATGCATGTCCACTCTAGAGTAGATTCATTGTCATTTTGAGAAAAAAAATTGCATTTACAAATAAAGCAATTTTTACTAAGAATATCAAATTTTACATTGTCTTTACCAATGCTTTGATGTTGTATTTCACATCAATACCATATAACAACAAAAAAGTGAACAAGACTACACACCCCATAATAAGAACGTTTACTCATATATTTTTTTAATTAGTGCAACCGTATAAATTGAATGACTTGTATAAACATTAACCCATGATAAGAATCAAAACACTTTCTTGATTATACATCTCACATTACCCAGATTATAAATTTATTATATTTTTTATCCCCACTTTACCATGGAAATTCTTAACTCAACTAAATAGCTCTTCTTACAATACTATGGGCCAATACAATGCCTTATCAATATGACATGTCCAACATCATACATGTTGATAAGATGCTTCCTTTAATTAAACAATCTGACATGAATTAATTAAAATAACAAAATTAAGTTGGAGATAAATATTAACACTTCAAATGTGAATAATACTATGACTATTCTAACATATTCCATGGACGTTAAACCTCTACCATTCACCTAATAATTATTAATAATTAAATTAAATGTGTGAGAATCCTATTCTCAAACAAGGAAGCCTATACATGTAATAGGGAAAATGCACAATGTAATCATTAGGGGATGACTTCTCACCTGTATGACCTATATGTAATCATTATTACTTCTCTCCTTTATAGATTAGTTATCCTACGATGTGGAATCTAATGTCACTATCTGGTGAATATGGATGACTTGTTACGACCAACAAGTCTTATATTAGACATTTATATGTACAACAAGATAGGGCTACAATAAAATCACGGATTTTGTATTTTCCCTTTTTAAAATTTAGTAAAATAAATAAAAATAGATACATACCTTGAAAAATTCAAAAATCTCGATCATAGATAATAATAAAGTTATTACCTATCAGGATCAGAACCATCTACATCAGAAGATATAACTAATTTCAACTTTGATGACCTGATAAGAATATGTGTATCTTTAGACTGATATTTATTTTTAGTAATGGAAGATTTATGTTCCCTGTGTCTTTCCTCGGCTTGAATTGAAGTTCTGATTTCCTTATTTTCATGGACAATCTTATTAAAATAGTTTTCAAGACATGGGATAATGAGCAAGTATTGTTGGTAACAATACATGTTCTTAATTTATGCTCATTCAAATGGATATTTCTTAGAGGACTGTTATCGAAAAAAGCGGCATGGATGAGCCTCGCAATGAGCCTCAATATGGACAAACTCATCGTTTCTAGGATTATTCTATTCCCTCTTTCACCTTGCTCATGAAATTTTCCTCTGAATTAGTTTAATATTAACTTTAGATTGATGGTTTTGTATTAATATTAACTTCTAATTTTACTAGTATGTGTAGGACACTTTAGTTAGGATTTTATATAGATAAAAGGAAAAATTAAGTTTATGGACGAGAATTGATGCAGCTCTGAAGTGACCTTGGGAAAATCAAGATTTTTCCTACTCCGGTTGAACAAATGACTTCCTTGATAATTTAAATGAAATTTATACAGAGAGATATTTCCAATGAGCTATTATGAGCTCAATTTGGAGTTGAGGAAGACCTTCAAAAGTTGACTGCAACAACACTCTACATTTAGGCAGCCTCATTTTGCACATTTTGACCAGTCTTGGGAGATTTGACTTTTGATAGGGAAAATGACCTCCAAATTTAAAAACTCAAGCGTTTCAGGATATTAGACTGGATAAGATTTCTAATTAGCTATCCTGAGCCCAATTTGGATACTAGGAAGGCCTCCAAAACTGGTTTGAAAAAATGCGCTACGCACTTGGTAGCCAAGCCCCAAAACGCTTCAAAATCACTCAATTTGCTTCAAATCTCTCGAGTTACCTCTTGGAAAGTAAGTAAATCAATCCTTCTTGTTGAAAATGGTTTTACATCAATCTTTGATAACTATTTTACTCATGAAGTCAAACCCTACTTTTCACTAACCTGTCTCATAATTTTTAAAGTTCACTCATCCATTTGTTGTTCCCTAAACCCCATTCCCTTATATAAATTCCCTAAACATCATTCCCTCATATATTCTCCCTAAATCCCACTTTCACATACAAATTTCCCGAACCGTACACACTCTCCCTAAAACCCTACCCACTTTATCCTACTCACTCCCAAAACCCTACTCACATCCCTAAACCCTGTAAACACATACATTTCCACACTCCCTCCCCCATACACTTTGCCCATTCCATTCCTCCATCCTATTCCATAATATTATCCACAAACCATTCATATATAATCACATTTTTCAAAATCAAGGGAAAACAATGGAAGGAGACAGTGAATATGACTATGAGGAAGAGACACTCAATGATAGTTCCATGGAGAGACATAAGCAACAAAGAAAAGGAAAGAGAAGGTGCATGAGGATGATATAGAAAACCAACAAGAAAGATAACAAAAAATTGGAGGATAAGCAAAGCCTAATGGAGCTAGAAATGTTGAAACTGAAGAGGCAAAATGACAAAGAGGACGATGTCACATTGACTTCCATTGAACAAGAGATAGAGAATGACAAGGAGTCTTAGTTGGAGAAGATGAACATGCACTTGGAGAGGTTACTTGAGAAGGCAAGGAAAGAGAATAAATGCTTCGTCACTTAGCCTACCACTACCTAACCCAGAACAAGATTTGTAATGCAAGGATAAAGAGGCTAAAAGCCAAGCTAAGAAGAGTCTCAAGGAACAAGAAAGAGCAAGATAAACTGAAGATCTTGGCAGAAGAATCATTTGCCAAGAAAAGAACCTAACAAGGATCAATTATACCAAACTTCAAGAAATTTGGAGCAATATTTGTCATTTTTGAAAATTTTAATGCAAAAAACAGGTTTTTTCAACAGCTGTGTAGCGCCGGTGGCGCTATGCTTTTGATGGCGGTCTCCATTTGAAAAAAACTTTACATTTTCGGAATCACCATGAAAATCAATGCATGCTTAGAAATGGTTGAGAAGCTTTGACAAGTTTTGGACCTCTAAAAAGGCCAAAAACACCCAAAACATGCCCTCTCTGCCACTTTTTTGCCACACAGGAAGCAGTCTTGGGAGATTACACTAGTGAAGCCGCAAATAGACTCCAAATCAAAAAATTCAACTTGTCCCAGAAGGTAGACTCACTGAGCTTTCCAATGAGCTATTCTACACCTGATTTGGACTTCGGGAAGCCTTCCAAAACTGGCCTAGAAAAATAGATATGAATAGAAAAATGGCACTATGAATAGGAGGAAAATTTGTCAATTTTGCTTGTTTCTCAGAATTTTGCCTAGTTTTCTACCAGTTTGACTTTTTCTCTCTCATGGTCAAATTTATGATGTATATGGATGTAAATTGATTTACTTTGTGTAAAAATTATGAAAAATGACTTAAGGAGGTATATACATCAGTTTTAGGTGGTTTTGAATTGAACGAATCAGTTTCCATGGTTTTAGAGGCAAGTTGTTCCACTGCCTATTTTTCAGTTCATAGTTTAGATCTTGTTGAAACAGCTCCTTAACACATGGATTACATCCTTGATGGCTAGCATAGGTCATTTGATGCCTATATCTTGTAATTATTTGTGGATGCATTGAGCTACTTTGTACATCACTTCTGTAGTTTGGCAAGGCAATAAACCAGTGTTTTGCAACATTTTGTGGGATTCTTGTGATAATGTGATTTAGCATTGTTTTCTTCTCTGTAATTCAGTTGATCTTATGTTTATGTGTGCCATCATCTCTTTCATTCAGCATAACTAAATGAATCAAATTTAAAGGTGGAATTTATTGGTGTTTCGGTGCTCTGCCTTGGGGTTTATTTAGTTCTACATGTTTTCTACTATTTGAAGAGGACTCATGACATTTGCATGCCCTCTCTAGCTCCTCACAAGTCTTTAGACTCACCATTACACTCATTTCTAAGTGCTAAAACACTTGCCTACCTCGCCCCAAAGAAACCTCTGAAAATCTATGTTCATTTCCTGGACCCAAAGTTGCCTTGCCCATCTGATCCAGCAACCAACCCTTAAATTCAATCAGATTCCTTTGAGCAAACATACCTAGCCTAACATTAGTTTTTATATCAGTCATCTCAAGACCTAATTTCCAATATCCTAACCGAGATTGAGAAGGAGAGAGCCCTCTCCAGATCTGGTAGGGCTGGCTACCAGGTTAAGCGTGGTTTGATGTTACCGTAGACCTGACTTTCTCAGCCTGAGGTAGATTTAGGCCCTAACAGTCAGTAATATATTTAAACCAAATCTCATGTGATAAGCTCATGATATATAACAAATATTCAAATATGGAAAATAAACCAAATGTAAAAGAAGCCAAGTGAATGATCACATAGTTTATAATGCATTAGGTAATTACTATTGATTAACATATACCACATGTAGATATTAGGGCATATATACAATTCAGTCAAGCATATGAAAAAAGTGTTATGGAGGCATTATAATATACAAATAGAAATAAGATAGGGCTACTACATAATGAAGGATTTTGTAGCAACCCTTTTTCACTTTAACATTCATATGTTGTATAGAGTCATAGCCTCCCAATAACTTATTTGAATATCACCAAGAGACAATTTTTTTATATTGTTACTGAATGGGAGAAAGTTTCATCAAGAAAACATTGATAGTAGGTCTTTAAAAGCTAAAAAAATATCAATTACACATGAGTCAAAGAAACCAAAGATATTTCATATCATAATTATAAAAATTAAAAGAAAACTACATGTCAAAACAATTCCACTCATATAAAGTCAAATCCAAACAATAACATACACAAACATTGACATACACCAAAAGAAACAAAATTGTTGCAAATACAAATGATAGAAGAATAGGATGTAAACAAAATAACTTCGAACTATTTATTTAAAGACACCAATATATATTCGTTTAAACATTCCGTCAATCATGTATCTGAAAAAAATGTGTGATCGAAATGAGCGGATCATAGTTTACCACAATGTCTATAAAAAAAAAGGCCTGAGATGTGTTTCATGAAATTCTTTCCACATCACTTCAAGGTAATTTATGTAATATTCGCACCGGCCTTTTCTGGTCCTTACTTTTGGCTGTCAATGATTAATATTACAAGGTTATGAGAGAAGCAATGATCATCATTATATTTCTCTATTTCTATATTAACACATTCAATATAGTTTAAAATCAAAATTTTTTCACTTTGAAGTTATATTTTACCTTTTTCAATACTAGGTTAAATTTAATGTGATTTATAATTAATAGAGGAAAATGACTCTTTGCTTCTAGTTAAGTTTAACCGATATTCAATAAAGATTTTTAAAAGTGTGATTTTAAGTTGTTTAATGTGTATAATTCGAATGCCCAATTGGTTTTTCAGGCAACTCAATCCATTTCTATATTAAAAATATATTTTAAACAAAAACAATATTGCTTGAAATTAAATCCCCAAATTCTGGTGAAAAATTCCATTTCATCTATAAGTTAAACTGTGCCCTAATATAATGTAATTTTCAACTCAAGGTCAAGATGACGTCAAACTTAATTTCTAAATTTATGTTGGAAATGAATTCCTTTTAATTATTCTATTGCTAATTTATGCATTTCTAACATCGAGAAGAAACTAAAGCCACTACATACATAAATTTGTTGTATATGTATATTTTAGTCTATTTATTTTTTTATTATTATAAGGTTTTAGCTATTTTGAAAACAAATTTTAGGGAGCATTATGAGTTTTCTTCTTTAATCATATAAGGAGTGAGATAATATATCTTATTTTTTTGGTGGATCTGTTTGTTTAAAATTTTTAATATAATGTTTTTTTTTTTCAAAATAGTTTGTGTGGTTTTAAAGATTTTTTTTACTTCTTTCTTCTAATTTTTGATATATTTTTCCAAGCTTATTCAATTTTTTGATATAGTATTAATGACTGAAAGTTTATTCAAAACTTTATCCTAGATGGTGAGAAATAAAATTCATAGTTAAAAGAATGTATTCCTTAGAGGAAACTCTCAACTTTCATCTTTGTATTTTCCAAACAACTATAATTTTTTCTAGAACATTGTGCTATTTAGAAAATATTTCCTTTTCGCTTGTACCATCATGTATTTGACACATACAAACAAATATATTTTCATGCTACCCATGCCCACTATAGAGTAGATTCATTGTTATTTTGAGAACAATAATGGCCAACTAAACATCTCAAGGGTTACATTATTTCTACCTATAGTTTGATGTATTCCACATCACATCAATATAACAAGAAATATCTCAACAAAACTATCACACACTATCCTTGAACTTTTACCATTTTACCAAACTCTTTTTAATAAAAAAATGGAATAAAAATGCTCCCATTTAGGGCATGACATCTCTCCTTTTTGACCCCACTCTAGATTTTATTCCTCCGTGTGCGAAAAATTGTAGAAAAATATACATTTCAACTACTCTAATCTATAGGGAATCTCCACAATACTTTCAATGTAATTGACAATGCCAACTTATTGCATTTGTAGTAGGGTATCCCCTAATAACTTTTTACATAACATCTATAACTCATTTCATATAATGTAATAAGAAATAATGCAATTTAGTTGGTTTAAGGAAACTTAGTTTCCATATATGACCATAGTCATTTGTAGACATTATTTAAACAATCAGAACAAATTCTCATTTCAATTTTTTTGCATCTCTAGCTACAAAATATATAGAAATATCTTAGATTGCATTGTTAGGCACTATAAATCAAATATAAAGGCACACAAATGAATACGGATAGTTTAGTTTATGCTAAAATACTCTTGTATATGATTCCTTCTTAAAATTTACCTGAGAATAATTTTATTATACCTTAAAACAACTTTTGATTGTTTTTCCTTTTCATGACCACAATCACTTGCATACATGATAATAATAAGAAGACAAAATGTCAGACATCCCAAATTTTGGGATTTCATAAATATAGTTAATCACTATTCATTATTTATCATTATGTTAGGCATTATCTATTATTTATAGCTCTCCTAGTTGATTTTAATTGTCATGTGCATTAAGAAAACTTCATTAAGGACTCTGAATCACCTAGTTGTTGCTTATGGTGATAAAATGGAGTTTTCATGTATTTCATTAAGGAATATAAATCATCTAGTTGTTTCTTATGATGATAAAATCACTTCATCTATGTTTGAGGCTATTATCATGAAACTTCCACCACTTATCAAGTGTGCCCATTCAAAATTCAAATTGAACAATACTTGCTTTTAGGCAAGACAAAATGTAGTGGTAGGACTATTTTGTTACGACCTACTTGGGTTTTGGTCCTTTGTTAATGGGGTTTCTATATGTATTAACAAATATTTATTCTAGTCCAAGATTTATTTATTCTATATGTTTTTTACATAATTGATCAGTGTATGAAAGATCTATGTTAAAATATATCTACATTGATTTATTCATTTATTAGATATTTTTAATATTCGTATGGTGGGTTCTTGTTTTAATTTTAATCACCTAGATCTATATTGATTTATTCTTTTATTAGATATTTTTAGTATTATTATGGTGGGTTGTTGTTTTAATTTTATTTTTTATTTGTACGAATTTCATAATTTTATTTCAATTCAATTAATTAGAATCAAGATTGCTCCCATAGCAATCCCACATGCTTATATCACCACTTCGAAGGGGTACTATAAGTTTTGTAATGCTATAACCAATGCTTGATTGGTGTTCTTCTTCAACAATTACAATGCTCTTCACTAACCCTTTCCGCACTGAAAACACTTGCCACTTGAAATTATGGTGTGGATTGGTGTTGCTACTTATAAAAACGAGTGTATAAACTGCTTCAAGTACTACGCTTCCTCAACAAAAATCCTATCCTGAAAAACATTTAGTAAACCTTACCAACCACTTCAAGATGACATCCACTTGGAAGTATCTATCTTCAAATCTCCTCCACCTTACAGATATCCCAAATGCATAAAAGGTTATTGTGAAAAATCACACTTATTTAGACGCACCAACAATTAATGCTTCTTTAAAGTCTCTAGCACATGCATCAGATGTGATATGTGATCCTCCTATGTCGCAACGTATACTAGTAAATCATCGAAATAAATAATAAAAAATGATCCTATAAATGTTTACAATATATCATTCATTAACCTCATGAATGTAGTTGGTAGATTGCATAGGCCAAATATCATAATTAACTACTCATACAAACCTATAAGCGTTATTACATTCTAGGGTAAATGACATCATTGAGTATTTTTTTAAATTGATTCACATCATTAAAATTTTATTAATTACTTTTTTTCATTGTGTTATAAGAGTAGAGTAATTGATTAGTTGGCTAACAATGAAAATAATCATGCTGGGTCGGCCCAACACAATGGACTGGAACACATTACATGTATATATATGAGAGTTTGTTTGAGAGGAGGTGTTATCACCAAAATAGGACCTTGATAGGCTACTGATAAGACTATCTCAGTGTAACTATTTCAAACCAATCTTTTAGCTAAGGCTTAGCCTCCTCAGCGTGAGAGGGCTCTCTCAAAGGGTTAATGATTTTGATTAAAGATATGGATAGATGGCTAACTCTATGGTTTGTGATTGTATATGTTTACAGGTTGAAAGATGAAGGTTGGCTACCATTGGGCTATGGAGTCAAAGTATGTTTCAATACCACCGCAAGATCATCTTAACATGAACTTAGGGCATAGAGAGTTTTTATGCATCAGCAAAACAAAAATACATTGCAAGGAAACATAGTTTATGAATACATGAAGGAAGTTAGAGCATCATTGTGAGTTCTAAGTAACATGTATTCATACCACTGCAAGTAAGTGAAAGAGGAAAGCCATTAGACAATATGACATTAAAAATTCTCTTTGAATCCTGAGTAGTGAAGCCAAAACATTCTACCTAGCATGGAAGTCAAGGCATTATCGAGTTCAAGTGCAGAAATGAAAATATAAAACAATGAAACATAGTTAGTTTATCTATGAAGGAAGTCAGAGCATCATTGATGAGTTCTGAGTATCATAAGTAAACACCACTGCAATGTAAGTATTGGAAGATTCGATCAAAACAAGAACATACAAGAACTCTTCATGAATCTTAAGTTGTCTAAGTAGAAATCTGCATTAGGTTAAAAATATACGTAGTCTGCACATAGAGCAGCAGTTGAGCCAAAAATTCTCCAACCCCTTTTGTTAATTCGAACTCTTGCTCTATTTATAGCATTTACAATTAGGATTCCATCATCCCTCAACAAGAGAATTCGAATTGACCATCAGTGACACCTATTCTAACCATAAAACAAACCTTTAAATGCATTTGACACCTAACTAGCAGTCCTAGAGGCCTAATACAACTAGGAGTGTGACTCCTTATTATGATTACAACAACCTTATCTAAACATTTAAATGTATTCTTTGACAGCTACAACCTCATGAAGTAGAATTTGATGAAGCCTCCTCCTCCTCCTCCTCTCCCCCCCTCTCCCTCCGCCCCTCTCTCTATATATCTCCCTCTCTTGCTCTCTTCACCTCACCTTCCACCTCCCCCTCTCCCACTCTATCTCTCACTCTATCTCCCCCTATCCCTCTCCTTCACTCACTCTTTCTATCCCTTTCTCTCTCCTCCATTCTCATTCACGCTCCCTCTCTCCCCTAATCTATCTCTCTCTCAACCCCTCTCCCTTTGTCTCTCCTCCAATCCCTCTCCTTATCCTCCTCTCTCCCCCACTTATCTCACTCTCTCTCCCTCCTAATGTCTCTCTCCCTCTCTCCCTACCCCTCTCTTCTTACACCCTCTCCATCCCTTCCTCTCCCTCCCTCCCTCTCTCTCCCTATCTCCCTCTCCCTATATTTCCCTCCTCTCTCCCCCTAAACACCCCTGTCTCTCTCTCTCTCTCTCTCTCTCTCTTTGTCCCTCTCCCCGTTCCCCTCTCTCTCTCCCCTAAGCTATATCTCTCTCTTCTCCTCTCCCTCCCCTCTCCCCCACTCCCTCTCTTTATCCTCCTTTGTCCCCCACCTATCTCCCTCTATCTCCCTCCCATTGTCTCGCTCCCTCTCTCTGTATCCCTCTCTCTCCCTCCCTCCCTCCCCTTCCCCTCTCTCTCCCTTGCTCCCTCCCCTTCGCCTCTCTGTCTCTCTCTCCCCTTCCCCTCTCTGTCTCTCTCTCTCTCTCTGGCCCCCTCCTCTCTCTATCTCTCTCTCTCTCTCTCCCCCCATCGTCCCTCCTTGTCTCCCTGTCCCTTTGTGCCCTGCCCGTCCCCCAGCTTCTCTTTCTCCATTGTATAAGAAAGCAAAAGCACAACCATTATATCACATAAACAAAACAAAAATTTCTTTCATTTCAAAAAACACATAAAATACACCATACATATAATCATAAATAAAAAACAATAACTATACATAAATATCGATGTCATGTCTATACAATTTAGGAGTACATTTAAAAAAAATACATCAGTCTCTTTTCACATTTAAATAAAGAAACATATCCTTTCACATATCTTATAAAAATAAAACAATTCTACATATCCTTTCACATATCTTATAAAAATAAAACAATTCTAGTCATGAATATAAATTATTTTATATCATCCAATTTCCAAAAGATAAATAATTATATATAATAAAATAATACAAGGACATCCTTTCACGTTATAAACAATAGTTAAATCAAAAAAATTCAGTCTACAGAAATATTCCTTTCATTATTATATAATTTGAAATCAATAAATAATTATACAAACACAAATATAACTAAATAATTCAAATATAATAATTAAACAAAAAATTTCTAACCATGTAAATATAAATGATATAAACTCAGATAAAATAGTACAATAATTATTACTTTAAAAATAATTTAATAAAAGTATTTATTGGATAAACTAATT
>APFE030381087.1:0-22384 GCA_000404065.3 Pinus taeda | reverse complement strand
AGGGTTCGGCTGTTGACTATAGACAATGATACTTCCTTACAAACTTAAGAATTAAATTTTTGAGTTTAAGATTTGTTGGATTCATTTATGGATGTTGTAGCTTTTTTCGTTGGCTAATTGCATAGATGAAGATATGGATGATTGTACTCCCTTTTGTTGAATCATTTGATGACAATCTAAGAGAAGAATTTGCAAGGGTTTTCCCCATAATGGGTTTTTCCCTGGTCTCTGACCAATCCCGGTGTCTCTATGTGTGAATGTTTTCTTCTATTGTTACTTTATGTTCCACTACATTGTTGATGATGATATTGTTCTTTCTATATAGTTTCATATGTTGCTAAACAATGATATAAATCTGAATAATGTTATGATGCTATGGGGTGAATGTAATGTGTAAATGGAGAAATCCAATTATCAAAGCAAAGAAAAATATAGCCCTAATATAAATTAACAAGAACTATAGCTAGAGACGGATTCATGTACCATGAACACCATTTGGTTTGTGGTCATCCCAAAACCACTATTTGGTTTCTAGTCCTCCTTAAACCATCACTTAGTAGAAGACTTATAGCTTATGCTAGACAACAATTTATTGTCATCTTCAAATCACCATTTCAATAGTTTGTGGTCATATTTAAACCATCATTAGAAAGAATTTCCATTTCATAAAAGATATATTTTTCTAGCTAGATTCAAAGTTGTTATAGGAACTACTTCGAGCAAAGTGGGATAGAGATGGTAGTCAGCCTTAAACCACCACCAATAGAAAACTTCGACTTATGCTATCCATTTGGTTTGCGGTCCTCGTTAAACTACCAAATTTAAGGAGTACATTTAGCCATTGGGTGCTATCCACTTCCATATTTCAGCTCTCTTCTTGGACTCACATGAAACCCTTGAGATTAAGGGGTGGCGGGGGGGAGAATGTTGGAAATATATCCTTAAGAATGAAGTGAATTTGGAATATTCACTTGTATGGAAGGTGAAATGCTACAAGTGAACATGAAGAATCATGAAGTCCTAAGAGGCCTATTGGAAGATAAAACCAAAGGTCATAAATTGTTGTATTTATATATATCATATCATTGAATATTGTATCTCACGCTTATCAATTTCTCTTGCATTTGTGTGTGTGTTCTAACAATTGTAATTTGTAAAACCATGTTAATTAATTTTTATCCAATATTTTTGGTCAAGAAAAAACATGTTCTATTACTATAAATTTAAACAATATAAAGTATGGTTGGTTATAATATTATATTCTTTAGTCAAGAAACCATATAGACTTGATGAACAAGTTTACCTTCAATAACACTATAACCAAATTGAGCAACGAAAGTCTCAAAAGCCTATCCGTGTGGAGATTAGTTTGTCCAAAAATTGAAAATGTATATGGTTGACATAAAGGTTGATCATGTTGGAGTGGAAAACAAGACCAATTGTACTTCTCAACCTAGTGAACTTATAAAAACTATAGCAATAAAAAGAGGGAAGCTAGTGCAAACTAGTCATAAAAACTTGGATTAAACTTGTGGAAGAATAGAGTTACTAGGCATGCCAGCGAGTTGTCTCGAGTGTTAGCACCAAACTTGGAAGCTAGAACCCCACCTCATTTTTTTGCATGCCATTTGCATAGGGAAAGAAGATTCCAATCTTATCTTTTAACACAATCCAAGCACGTGTGTATCTCATTTGTTCTACCTCTTGTCCAATGAGAGCATATGTTGTATGCCAATATATTTCCAGAGTTATGAAATATTTTGTGTCCCAAGTGTGACTAGTATCGCAATTAGGAAGAAACTTGATAATCATGGCCTCAAGCTCCTTAGAAAAGATCGAGTAATGCTCAAATTTAACTTAAATCTCTAACAACTTCACTTTTTTGGAGGTTGAAGGGGAGATCGTTGGATGGAAGGTTTGAGCAACATCCCTAATTGCAGATTCAACTTGAGTTTGAAGGATAAGTGGGTGGCCTCAACAAGCGGGATGGGGGGACATGAGAACCAACATAATCTAATTGCCATGAACATAGCATGCAAAGTGACAAGGATGTCATAGCAAAAAAAAGGAAGAAGAAGCATGTGAACAAACAATGAAGATGAATGGTTGAGGTCTAGAAAACACCATGCAAATAATTTAGAAGCCTAAGGGGAAGCTTGGTAATTTCTAAGAAAGCAAGATAGGTTAATTATTTTAGTAATTTTATGTTTTCTTTGTGTTTTTTATGCACCCTATGGCTAATCTTAGACTTCATCGAGCACTATCTAGTGGGGGACTAGTTCCCCTTGAGCGAAACTATATGCTTTTTAGAAGGGCCTAGGAAGGTTTTGCATATCCTTCTTGTTTCCCTATTCTCGACTTCATCAAGGCACATTTCCATTTTTTTTTTTTTAATTTCAATGTGGGGAGAGTTGGACCATCATTTACAATGGGCTTGAAAACTTTCCACCAACACTCAGTCAAGTGATGACTTTAACAACCAAATAAAAGGGAATCTCTCCATGGATATGAATGACAATTGGCCTAAAGGGACAATTATGACAAGGAAGATAGGTATTACTAGAAGAGGTAGACCTTGATCCCATCGAAGTCAAATTGGGAGGAGTAAGCAACATGGGGAAACTTGAGCCAAAAGGGAAGCCATGAAAGTAGCAAAATAAAAATTTTCTCATCCTTAGTCAAGGGTGAAGTTGAGAGAGTCAAGAGTAGGGTTAAGGAGAAGAAAGGAAATACATTCACTGGGAAGGTGGATGAGGAGTTACTAAACTAGCTTTTAAACATGGGATTCTCCATAACTGGGGACAACAAATATTTCAAGATGGTAGATCTATAATAGCATAACAAATTCATTATTGCTTAAGTAGTTAAAGAGAAAGACACTAGTAGTAAGCAATCCAAGACAATATAGATTTTGTGGATTAAAAATACAAAACCCTAATAAAAACAATCTAGGAGATAAAGGTAACGGTCAAGGATCAAGGCCAAAAAAAATAGACCTATAAAGTAAGCACAGAACCAATCAATTAATTAATATACAACTACATAAACTCAAAATAAATATCTCCTTTACCTCATATCATATACATCATACAAATTTTTAATCTTATAATAATCCTATATTAATAAAATTAATTATTATTATCAATTTTAAATTATAATAATTGCTCTTATTATTATGTAAGAATCTAATCATAATGCACTGTAAATTAATCATATGAACATATTCCATTTTTAAATTCAACTTTCGATTAGGGCAATTTGTGGAAGAATCTCCTTTGTTTGACAAGGATCCATTGGGGCCCATGTCCTTGATTTCGTTTACCAAAGCACTCAACTGTAAAATCCCAAATTCATTGTCGTCCAACTTTAAAAAGTAAAATATCCATTGGGGGCCATGTCCTTGATTTTGTTTATCAAAACACTCAAGTGTAAAATCCCAAATTCGTTGTCATCCAACTACTCTCATTGTTGATAGGGATGGGCAATTTTCCTTCCGTCCTTCATAAAGATAAATAATGTAATCATTCCTTGGAAATGTTTTTCCTTATATGTGATGATTATTATATATTATATATTTATATAATATTATAATTATTAAAAGTTTTAAGAGTTAGTTTAATTTAAAGTTTGGAGTATGTCTTAAAATTATTTTTGATTAGTTAAGATTTTGTTTTTTCGGATATAAGGAAACAAGCTAATGACCTAAGATTTAAAGATATCTGGTAGGAGTGAAAGCTTGCCTCCTTACAGACCACCAACGACATGGTTTTCGTTGAATAATGGTGATGGGTCAGTTTGCATTGGCGGTTAGCAGCGACAGAGAATTGTTCTCACCACTAATTTAACAACTGAATTATGATAGGTTTTCCCACTGTAAAAAAATAATTAGTTTAATTAATCAAATTTTCATCAATTTTACTGGATACTTTTAAGGACTAAATAAATTAACAATATTTTTAGATAAATTCACTTATTCCACCCTCATAACAACCACTAATCTCTAATATCCATAAATATCTCATTATTATAATATAAAATTCCATTCAAAGCTTTACATCCATTGTGCATTTGAATAAGGGTGGATTTTCATTTAAATAGTGTTACAATGTTGACATCGAACTTTCACCACCATAACATATCTTTATATTACGATTTTATTCGAAAGTAATATATATCCTCTTTTGCAAATGAATAAATTTCACTCTGAGCTTTGTGTTCATGGTGAATTTGGACAAGGTTGGGCTTCCAATGTAAACCATCCATTGAATGTTAACATAACAATTTATTTTTTCCCGGATCTGGGTGATCCTCCTGTCATAAATGGCGTTCATGCAGCATCATCACCCCTCGTACTGCCACCTGCTCCGCAGCGTGGAGCCCCAGGTCTTGTCTAGAGGAGGGAGGAATGTTTTTATGGCCGTCGGCCGGAGCAGGACGGAGCCATTAATGAAGGCCGAAGCCCGACGCAACCTGTTGTTGGTTATTTACATGGAGTCTCCCGGTGATTTCTCCACTTCGTCGGTTCAGGATTATGGTGTTCAGTTTGTTCTAAGGACTGAATGCAAAGGTTAGAGGGCGTCTAGTTTCAGAGGGGAAATTCGAGCCTGTTCAGGCTCGAATCTGCAACACCTCCATTCTACCTGCGTGCTGTGCACTAGAAACCCTTCGGTGGCCTGGGGTAAGTGGTTTATTCGCTGTCACATAAGTTACATTTGCTCTGTCTCTCGGTTCTGTGCTTCTTCCGTGTTTTGCTCTGCTTTTCAGTTCGGTTCTGTGCCTTCGGTTCATCTGAGGCATTATTCTAGGTTTAGTATTGGCTCTGTTGAGTTTTCGGTGACTGTCAGCATTATGAAGCGACCAGGGAAACGCACCCGCTCGGGTGAATGACTTGGCAGCAGCAAGCGTCCCTCCGCTCGCCCTCAGCCCAACCCGCTGCTCACAACTATTAATCTCACATCCTCCCCTGAGGATCCTCCTCCCAACAATCCCTCTCACCATCCGATTCCGAACAGTACCTTTCAGCCCACTCATTTTAAATTCCAAAGTAATCTGAACCGCCCTCTGATTTCAGCCCAGATTACCATCCTCATGTCTGAAGAAGTTTACCAAGTACCCCCTATTTCTTGCATTAACCCCAATTCCTCTCACAGTAGTGAGCGCTCCTCTGCCAAGAATGCCATGGATGTTAAAAGGGAGGTTGAACCGGTTATCCAAGTCGATTCACCACCCTTAATCCCTCCCCTGGTTGACTGTGTTAATTTTGCAATGGACCCCGAGGCTAGTACCACCGACAAGATGCAGGAGGGCAACGTGTTGGGTGACAAAGAATTGCTCAGTCAGGACGACGCGTGTCTGCAGGCCGAGGAGACACAGGGGGACGAGGGAAAATGAACAATTGGTACTTTGGGTCGCTCTTTTTGGCTCTCTGGTGGATGCTCCGGAAGCACTGCCCAGTTTTGGGTCTCTCCTCGCCGCGGCGTATGTTCGATTCTTGGACCCGGGTTCTCAGCTCTGTTTCTGTGCTTATCTTCTGTTCTATCTCTCTCGGCATGTTTGTAAAGCCAACAGAATTGGCTGTATGTTTTTTGAGTCTCCCTAGTTTCTACAGTAATGGGGCAGTTTTGTAATGTACAAGGCTTGCGGGCTCCTGCCCTTGTAGCCGTCACCTCATGTAAAAATATTTTGTTTACCAATTAATAGAAATAAATGTTACAAGGAAAAAACATAACAATTTATTTTTAAGGTGATCATTAATACTCATTCAATTAATAAGATTCCAAATGTATAAAAATTAAATATGTCCCAAAAGAAGATTCTCTAACCAACCATTATTAAAATCTAAGAAAGTTCATATAAAAATATAATTCACAAAATAATATATTAATGAGTATTATAGTGCTCTGCGCAACTCAACCTACACATGATTGTTAATAATATATCGTTGGGTTCTCTAATTAACAATCATTAGAATCTAAGAAAGTTCATATAAAAATATAATTCACAAAATAATCTATTAATGAGTATTATAGTGCTATGTGCAACTCATCCTACACATGATGGTTACTAATATATCGTTGGATTGTAAGTATTTATAATTATAATTCATTTTATTTTTCTCAATCCTTAGTGCTAGGTGGAGATATTTTATTTTTCTCACTCCTTAGTGCTAGGTGAGATATTTTATTTTTTTCACTCCTTAGTGCTAGGTGGAGATGAGGGTAATATAGGTGGCGATGAGGGTAAAGGATTAGAATAAGACATTTTATCTTTCTGCCTCGATATAATATTTATTTGAGAATTATTAGATCTTAAGGAGATAGATATGAAGTCCATAAGGAAAGATGAAGGTGACACTCATTTAATGAACACCTTGTTGCTTTATTATCCAAACCTAAAGTATGAGGGGTTTTACTAATTGATCAATATTGTATCGTTTATTCATTAACAATTATTTTGAAATTTTGAAAAATAAAAGCAATAAATCTTAAGTTTTTTAAGAAAAAAAAAATCTTAAGTTTTTTAAAAATGTATTTTAAAATCGTAAAAAATAAAAGTAATAAATTGTAAGAGTTTTTTGGTGGGGGGTATTAGTGGGTATTTGAGGTGAAATTTTTATTTGAAATTTTAAGGGGTATTTGAGGTGGAATATTTATTCGAAAATTTAAGAAGCGAGATGTTATATGTAAGTTAATTTCCTATTAAAAATGAGTTCATATCCATGATTTTATGAGAGAGGTTGCCTAAAAAGTTTATTTTTAGAGAATCGATCTTTAGCATCAAAATATTGTATCTCCCCATTCTATGAGATTACACTTCATGCATCTCTAAGAATCTACTTAAGCTTCAACTAAATTTCCACCCATTAAATCGACAATTAGAAGACTTAATCTAATAATAAAATCTACCTCACATTGACTCTTATCACCTTCACCTGCATGAATGCCCAATGTGCCTTTCATAAACTTACATTCTTTAATCTCCTAACAAGTTACAAGATTCTTTCACCTTCTTCTGCTTCCTTTGTGTGTCACTCTTAAGATGTCAATCATGAAGAATGTGTCCATGCTTGTGGCAAAATTGACATATGAAGGGTATAATTTCATAATGAATAATTTGTATCCACTTGTTGCCTTTCCATTTTAGAACAATATTTTCACAAAAATTACCAATAATAGACATAACCAAAATCTTCAAGAGTTTCTCAATTGTTGGGATTTCGGGGGTCATATATAGGAAACAATCAAGCTTAATATCCCCAATTTGTTTTGAACAACAATCCTAGAAGCCTCACCTATAGATAAACATTATCTTTCCAAGATGATCTAGAGTTGAAAGAATCACTATAGGATAGAAGACTTAATCTATAGGAGTTGGATAACCATTGGATTTCCTTTGGAAACTACATCTTTGTCCTACATGTTTTCAAACATGAAAGACAAATATCCATGGTGAAAAGGAGATATCCTCAACTTACCATTTGCAACCTTTAGACAATGAATATGCAATCAATGAAACCATCTTTACATTGGAAGGTTCTTCTTTCTAGAGTACCTACTTATAGTCCACATAATCAAGTTTCTAGTCCTTTGAGAGATAGATCCTTACCAGTGGACATGTTTTCCTTTATTTCAATAAGCCAATAAAAAAACCTTGGATATTCACCTCTTTAATTCTCCTCCTCCATCACACAATCACCATGTTTCAAACTAACTACCTTATACTTTTGGGATGTGTTTGATAAACTATATTTCAAATAATCTCATAATCAAATTACATACTTAAGAATTTATGGAAAAAAGATATTGATTCAACTCCTTAAAAAACACTCGAGGCATTCAAACTAGATAATTAATCAACATAAATTTATGGTTCTTAAATGAATGCCTCGAAAAAAAACATTTCATCTATTAATTAAACTAGACTAAAGTTCACTAATCTCCAACCCAATATGGAAGAGATGTCGTCATGCCTTTTCATGTCCTATGTAAACATTTTGATATTAAAATAAAATAAATAATTAAATAAAATTGAATAAAATAGTCAATTTACCATTAATAATTTAATTAATTTTGGACTCCACTTTTGATATTCATTTTTCCTAATAAATTTTATATAATATATATATATAATATCAAACTAGATAATATCCTCCCACTTTATTCAAACTCTTACCCACATAGCATAATAATTTATTAATTAAAAAAATAAATGATTGCACCCCGAACTTTACACCTAACGAGACCACTTGAGTTTTTCATATCTTTCTCAACTATTCTACCTCAGCCTACGATTTATGTTTTGACTACCTCAGCCTACGATTTATGTTTTGATCATGCTTAGAGTACGCTGATTGTATATTATACCCGCACATTGTGTGGCCGTTACTGGTCAACAGTGCCCATTAAAATATAATTAAAAACAAATCTTCATATACCACGCTATGCTGACGTGGCGATTCTGAATGGCTAGCCGTTTTATAGAGAATCAAAACCATTTAAAGTCAAACGACAAGTCTGAGATTCCTGGCGATTTCAAAAATCTACAACTCGAGTTTAATATCGCCACGTGCTAAAAATGAGTTTGCTAGTCAAAACTGCATGGCGAACCGCGCTGGGTAATTTGAACCCTAATTTGGGCGGTCGTAACCTGAAAATATAATTAAAAACAAATCTTTATATACCACGATATGATGACGTGGCGATTCTGAATGGCTAGCCGCCTTTTTAGAGAATCAAAACCATTAAAATTCAAACCACAACTCTGAGATTCTTGGCGATTTCAAGGATCTACAGTCCAAGTTTAAAATCGCCACGTGTCACATCGGTCGGCTAAAAATGAGGTTGCGGGTCAAAACTGCATGGCGTCCGCTGGGTAATTTGGACCCTAATTTGGCCGGTCGTAACCTGAAAACGGACATCGGATAGTGAGGAATTGATCCATAAAAATTAAACGTTGTTTTATAAATTTTTTAATTTGAGAGTAAAATTGCGTGAATTTTATATTTTAAAGTGGAAATAGATTTACCGCTATCAAAAATTTTGGAAGATTTAAAATTTTACAATTTAAAAACTATAATACAGATAACCCAAAATTTCTAATTTTCTAAACAAATTTAAAACGGTAAAAAATATTATAATAATACCAACTTAAGCCTAGACTAATTACCAATTCATTTTAATTAGAAGTAAAAATAAAAAGTAACTACAATCCATCCATGGCTACGCCCACTGTTCATCCTGGGGACCTCAATGGGAAGATGTTGGAAATCACAACCAGATCCAGCTGGATACAGCTGTTGATGGGTAGGTAGGTTTTCGTTCAACAAACTTGCTATTCTGATTTGAATTTGAGTTTTCCAAAAATGGACTAGAATTTGAGTCAGCTAGAAAGTCCTACGGGATATGGGTAGGTTTGAGTTTGAGTTTTCCAAAAATTGGGTGGCTTTGAGTTTTCCAAAAATTGACCATAGATGCCCATTTTAATTTTTGAATTTTAATTTGTGAAGTTTAATTTTTAATTAAGTAACACATTTTTTATTTATCCAGCATATAATTTTAATAAATATTTTTATTTTATAATTTTTAATTTTTTCCAAATACAATTTAAAGATCTAAATTAAATATTTATTCAACTTTATCTAAAATAATTATTTAAAAAATAAACTACAATGATTTTAAAACAAGCTTATTATACACTTAGTATTTATTACTTAAATAAAAAATTTTTCCCATTGGCACCCCTTAATATATTTTATAAAAAAAAAAATTATATAAATTAATATATTTTTAATTTAAAAAACAAAAATTTGGTCTATCTATTTTTTCAAAAGGTGGGAACAAATAATCTCTCACAATTATGATCCAACTCTCTCTTAGCCAAGTTTATATTTGGGTATTATTTTGGAAAAGAAGTTGAGCTTATGGCTTGAAAGTGAAGGTAAGTGGGCTAAAGACCAAGCGGGTTTAGAAGGCAACACTCAACAATGGACCACCTCATTAAGCTTAGGATCATTGTAGAAGAATGTCGCAATGATAAATCCAATCCCTTTTGTTGCTTTGTGGACTTTAGAAAGGCTTTCAATACGGTTCCTAGAAACAACCTATGGAATAGATTAAAAGAGCTAAAGGTTCCTTTCAAGTTGAGAGGTGCCGCTATAAGGTTATACGAGCATGTAATTGCCAAGTTAAAGAGTAATGAGGGGTGGTCAAAAGGTATTAAGTGTAATATCGGAGTTAAACAAGGTTGCCCCCTCTCCCCTACCCTATTTGGCATTTACATCAACAAGCTAGAAGGTTGTTTAGAGGAAGTAGGTTGTGCTGGCATGATCTTAGCTGGGATAGTCATCATCCTTCTTCTCTATGGTGACAATATTGTTCTTCTCGCAAGATGACCATCTGATCTTGATAAGCAACTTAGACTTCATAAGGATTTTTTCTCTACCATGGGTATAATTGTTAACACTGAAAAACAAAAGTTATGATTATCAAATCCAAGAAGGACACTTACGCGAATTTTATGTATGACAATAGTAACTTGGAGGAAGTGCCTTCTTACAAGTACCTAGGAATTTATATTCATCACAAGCTCAATTGGAACTATAGCATTAAGAAAATGATTAATGGGGGGTGGAAAGCTTATTTTGGTCTTGAAAATAATTGTAAAACAACAAACCTCGTAATGTGGGATATAAAAAAGTTCCTCTTTGAAACTTTAGTAACTCTTGTTATCTTATATGGATGTGAGGTTTGGGGTTGCAACATCTCTAGAGAATCCTGGAGAAAGATTGAGCAAATCCAAAAGCGTTTTATAACGTGTAACCTCAAAATTAAAAGCAATACACCCTATCTTATTCTCCTTATAGAAGTGAGTCTTTCCCCTATCGAGAGCCTAGCTATGCCTAGGCTTCTGTTGTACAAGCATAAACTCAATAACATAGGAGACCATAAACTTCCTAAGCTAGCTTTAAATTCTAGCCAAAACCACTTGGTATAAAGACACCAAGGTCTGGTTAAACCATTGGGAGATTGACGAGAATGTTGCATTGCAAAAGATTAATAACATTAAAAATATTGTTACTTCTAAGTTCAAAGAAAATATGTGGTGTGAGAAAGCATTAACCGCTAAAAGAAAATTAATATATTATAAGGAGGTTTTAACTAGCTCAAAGAAGAAAATTAATATAGCCAAGTTTAGATTAGAACGAACTCTCATGAGCTCCATAGTGAAATGGGTATTTGGGCAATTCCTAAAACACCATGGATGGAAAGAATCTGCCATCTGTGTGAGAATATGAACATCGATGATGAAAATCACTTCCTCTTAGAGTGCCCCGCGCACAACCACGTTAGATCTCAGTTTCATAATCTTTGTTGCAACACTGACATTCCTAGCCTTTTACGATGTCAAAATTATAGTGAGCTGGGGATGCTTCTCTCCAAGCTTTTTGAGCATAGGAGTAAAATCTTAAATCAAACTAATTAATTCATTTTCTTTAGGTCCTATAGACCAAAGTTTGGTCTCAATAGACGTTAACCACCACCACCATCATATTATTTATTCTAACAATTTTTACATAAATTATACTATTTTATATTTGATACTTTAAATCTAGTCATTAATACATATTTATTTATATTTGATACATTAAATTTAATCATTAATACATATTTATTTAATCCTTACATATGTAATATTTCTATGAATCTTCCATATCCATATAATGTATTGATACACAAATAACTAATACATAATTATATTATTTTTTGAAAATATTCAATATAATATGTTAAATATAGGTATTAATAACGTTTTTTTTTTTAATAATATTAGCGTAATTTAATTAATAAATAAAATGGTTTTTTTTTAATCTAAATAACACAAT
Organism: Pinus taeda; assembly: GCA_000404065.3. NCBI lineage: Eukaryota > Viridiplantae > Streptophyta > Pinopsida > Pinales > Pinaceae > Pinus > Pinus taeda. The sequence goes on along the minus strand of APFE030381087.1, from coordinate 10,503 downwards.
ACTGTCTAGTAAGTGTGGTTTAAGTGGTATGGAGTATTATCTTCTCTACTTGGGTTCCAGTGTCACCGAGATTGACATGTTTGCTCTTTGGGAGTAATTGGGAGTAATTTCTACATTAAAAATAACAAACTTACCTAGACACGGGTAGGTAAAAATGTAAATAAGAAAATACAATTTTTAGTAAAATTATTCTTATATTTTCTTATATTTAAAATATATTTTTTAAAATACATTAACAATAATTTTAAACACCCATGAAAATCTATAAAATACTTCAAATTTTATAGATTAAACAATTTAAATTTATATTTTAAAATACCTATTATTAAAAAAAGTTAATAAAATTATATATATATATACTATATATATATATATATATATATATTATATTATATATAATTATTAAAATAAATTTATTCAAGAGGAACCATATAAAAAAAGTTTTTATGACTCTGTTTTCAATATTCTGGTCAAGTATTGAATACAAGAATATTTTCTATTGTAGAGATACAAAAATTACCAAAATTTTAATTCATTATTAAGAATTTTTTTGTAGTTTTTAGAGGAATTGACAGCTGGGCTGGTTTGGACTAGATTGACTACCATGATTTTGACTAACCACTATGTGCAACTTAAACATGGCACTTGAGTGTCACAACCATTACCAATTGAACTGCCACCAAAGTCTTATGAATATGTATTTTTACATAAAACAATTTTTTTATTATTTTTTTTTTAATTTAATTTCCAATTTACTCATAGAGAAGAAGAGTGAATTAATTTGTAAATAAATACCTTTTTCATATTTTAAGAATTATATATTATTTTTCATCATTTTTATTAAAAAAGGAAGGTTTTTCAACAAGGTTTATGGTTATTATAACAATATATTCTTTAAAATTTCAACATGTCATTTGTCAAAATTGAACTTGGATAAAGTTTTTTCAACATAGAATTTATTTTCATTGTAACAAGTGTTTCACTTGTAAATCAACCAAGATCTCTTTCTCTTGTGATGAGGGTAATGACTAGCCAACATGGATGTCTCGAGATTTTGCCCAATAACTTTTATGCCTCATTAGTTGTTTTGCTTATAATACTACTAGTCTTTTTTGTCTTCTCATGTTGATGTATGTCAAGCTTTGGCATAACTAACTTATTTTTTAAGTTTTCATTTACAAGTGTACTCTATTTAGAGAAAATTCTTAACAACCACAAGATTTTAAACTTATTTACTGATCTGGTTTTTTCTTTTTCAAGGACAAACCAATAGAAAATTTTTAGTTTATATTAATTTTTAATTTTGAAATAATTCCAAAATACCAACTTTAAAAAAAAAACCACTTATAAAAATAAATTTTAAATAAAAAAATAATAATCATTACCTTAAAAAAAACCAATTATTAGATTAAAAAAATAATAATAATCATTTACCTAAAAAACAATCAATTATTCTGGAGATTTATTTTTTCATTATATATATATTATATATATACTTTAACTTTATTATAATGCTTCATACAACTTAAACCTTTTTAATAATATATTACACCTATATTTATCTAACTAACCTTATTATAATACTTCAGACAACTTAAACATTTTCATAATACATTACATCTATATTTATCTTAACCCACTGATTGTGTGAACTCTTCAGACTTATAATTTCTCTGTCATCTTCCAAATGTGGGAATCAAATTTAATGACAAATCATTATGGAACTTTGACCATTCAAGTGTTGATTTTCTAGTGGTCACTTTAGGAAAGGAGTAAGCAATAATTCCATATATCAATTGATCCTCGTGGCAAATTAAAAAAAAAAAGGTACTTTTCAATGTTGGTTAGTTTTCTTGAAATTGTTTTAGGAAATATAAAAAGTTCCATATATCATTGGATACTTCTATGGAAATTATTTACATCAAAAAGTGTTTGCTGCCTCTTTGTTATGCCCTTTTTTCTATTCCTTAAAGCAAAAGTGATTGAGGTTTGTTGAAAAAAATTAGTGGCCATATGATTATTGTCCCACAGGAAATGAATGGTATGATTCTGGATCCATTTTGGTAAATTATCAAATGATATTATTGGTCAAAATGGGGCCACTTTATGATTTTGTGGAGAATTATATGAAAAAATAAGATTGTTTTAGAGAATATATTTATGAAAATATTGAAAATTTATTTCATTGGTTTAGTTGTATATAAATTTATATGTTTTAATAATAAAACTAATATAAGGAATTAAATATGATTATTATTTTATAAATTAAATTAAATATCCTTTAACTAATTACTTTCTAATTAATATGATTATCACATTTAATTTTTTTATTATTAAAAAAATATATATTTAATTTCATATATATTAGGTTTTTGGGAAAAACAAATTGATATTATTATAATTTTGAGGAAATTAAAGTTATTTAATATTTTTTTTAATATTTAATTCTCTTTCTTTCCAATTTTATAATAATAAAAATAATTATTATTAAATAATAATTTTAAAATATAGATATTAAGTTTTTTTTTTTTCAGTGGAAAAATCGTAATTTTTTATTAACTTGAAAAATTACATATTGTAGATGCACGATGCATATGCTATAGAGTCAGTAAGCCTTATGTGGGCTCAGTATATGATCTAAATATTAGTATATGACCATAAACATCACGCAGGATGTTCGTTATAGTTGTTCTATTTATATGTACTATTAGCCACGCAGGGTCCTGTAGAAAGATTTTGTCCACTGTATACAAAAAACTGTTCAAAGATATCAAAAATTTTATCAGATATTGCATCTCATGGGCTAACCACCCTATGGTAATGTGGGTCTATATAAGGTTGATGATAATATTGGTATGCATTTGACCCGTGCTACTCCTGGACCATCCACTCTCCTCGGGGAAGTGTCATGGCCTCCTTGGAAAGTTGGTTGGCATTGCTGTTGTGTTCCCTGTAGATATGATTGCAAGTAATGTCAATAAAATGAGCCTTCAATATATTTATTTCATCCAATATGTTACTGAGTGTATTTGTGTGGCAAACAGTGATATTGTTGAACCGATCAATGATGATCTTTGAACCTCCAAAAATATGAATGTTCATGCAATTGTGTCCCAATGTGAAATGCATGAGATGACGTAGAGTGATGAGTTCAGCGAAATTGTTTGAGCCATTCCCCAAACCCATCCGGACTTTATAGAAATGTTGATCGCTGATGTATAAGATAAAACCACCCCCGCACCCCTGCTGCTGGGCAGCACCATCAAAGAAAGCCCAGGGGGTGCCTTTGTCGATATGCGGAGGGTCGCGGGGTCTTCGAGTACGAGGTTGGGGAGGCTCAGGCATGTCATTATAAGTTGATATAATAAAAGCAGAGAGATGCGGCCAACTCACTGATTTATCATCAAATATACTCCGGTTCCGAGCCAACCAGAGGTACCAACTGATAATAATGGGGAGGCTATGTAGTTTAGTTCCTTTGTGTCGGTTATACCATGATTCCCAAGCTCTGTTAATATCATCGCCTTCCCAAGAGCCCGAAAAGTGTATAGATGCGGGTTTGCCACAGGTTCATCAAGGCAGTGCAATTCAGGAACAGGTGAAGAATCGATTCTGTTGAACTTTTACATAGAGTGCACTAGGTAGGTCCATATATAGCTCTGTGCATAAGGTTTTCACCTGTGGGAACTATACCTTTTAGTATACACCAGAAAAAGAGTTTTGTCCGTGGAGGCGCCGTGAGTTTCCATATTGCCTTCCACCAAAATGAGATCAGATCCAGAACCTTATGAGAGATCAACGCTAAGTAGCTCGCCTTTGGAGTATATATTCCATTCTCAGATTGATGCCAAATAAGTTCATTCGGACCCTGTTTGATCCTAATGTGAGATTCTGTCAGAGCATTTATATAATCAGTCCATTCCTGGTGCCAACGGAGTGGTAGGTTGATCTGAAGTGCGGATTTCCAGCGCTGTTAAAAAATGGATGTATTGAGTGGATCCGCGATGTCAGCTAGAACTTTGATCTCATGTGAATTGAGATGTTGTATGAGGGCCTCAGATAATATATGTCTGCCTCCACATCCATTCCATGGCTCTGTACCGATACGTGCCAATGATCCATCGTTAATTTTCCAAACCAAGTTTTCCCTGATGAGAGGCATGGAGTTTAGAAGTGCTTTCCAAACAGATGATATGCCGGATTTGGGCCAATTCGGAGGCCGGATCCATTCCATTATGTGCAGAGGCCAAATATAATTGTGATATGTGATGCTAGTCCGGAGATTATGACCTGTGAGTAATGTCCACCCCATTTTTGCTGCAAGAGCCTGTGCAAATGTGGGCAAGTCTTTTAATCCCCAACCTCCCCATTTTTTGGGCAACGCTATCTTCTTCCATCCCACCCATGCAAATATTCGTTTGTCCCGGTTCCCATTCCAAAGATATCTGTTGCATAATTGGTGTAACCTTGCCAAGATGTTTCTCGGAATCCATGCAAGAGCCATCCAAAAGACCGGTGTTGCCTCCATAACAGATTTAACCAATACAAGTCTACCAGCTCTAGATAGATATCGGTGACTCCATATGTTAAGCCGCTTTTCCAGTTTTGAGACAAGCCAAATCCAGTCGGCTATCTTTTGGCTGACAGGCTTGATCCAGAAACCTAAATACTTAATACCACGATCTAAGGGACTACTGCAGAATGGAAACAGTTGTTGAGCGAAGTGTGACTCATGGATGGAAGTTCTGGTAAGAATGATTGATGATTTTGAATGATTTGCAAGCATCCCAGTGGCAAATGAAAAAAGGGTGAGGATTTTCGAAAATGTACGAGAATCCTTGATGCTTCCATCAAGAAAAATCATGACATCGTCCACGAAAAGAAGATGGGTGAGAAAGCAGTCATCATATATTTTGAGTCCACAAAGGTCCCCATCTCTCTTAGCTGAAGCAATCAAATGACTCAGACCATCCATGACAATCAAGAAGAGTAGGGGAGACAGAGGGAAACCCTATCTGAGGCCTCGTTCAGAGTGAAAAAACTAAGATGCCGACCCATTGATCAGAACACTGAAAGTGGGGGTGGTGATGCATGCCATGATCTAGGTGATAAAATGGATGGGAAAGCCCAGGTGGATGAGGAGAATCTTGATGTAGAGCCAGCTGACACGATCAAAGGCCTTAGCCAAATCAATCTTTAGGATAATGGCCTTATGGTGTCTGGTCCAAATAGTGTGAAAGGCTTCATGAGCCGAACCGATGACTTCATGGATCTGATGATGTTCAAGGAAAGCAAATTGTTGAGGGGCAATGTGACGAGACAAGATAGGTCGGAGGCGATTTGCAATGATCTTGGAGATGATCTTATAGAGAACATTGCACAGAGAAATGGGGCGGTAATCATCGAAGGAAGATGGGGAGTCTGATTTGGGTATAAGGGCTATGAAAGTCGAATTGATGGCATTATAAAGTGACCCAAATGCCCTGCATTCCTCCACTACCCTTAGTAAATCATGGCTGAGAAGTTCACAGAAAGCAATGTAGAATTCGATGGTCCAACCATCCGGACCGGGGCTTTTTTCCTTTTTGAACCATTTTAAAGTGCCTTCAAGTTCCCAGGTGTCACTGGATCAAATAAAGCCTCCGCCTCATCCTCATTTACAAACCTGGGGAAGTGTCCAGCAATGTTGATAATATCAGCAATAGTCGAGCCAGGAGGTTGTTTGTATAGGTTCCTGAAGTGAGAAGATCCCAGGTGGGAGAGCTTGATGAAGGAATTAGCCACTCCACCTTCTGGCAATGGGATATTCCAGATGGTATTTTTGACCTTTCTACCTTTTGCATAGTTATGGAAGAACCGAGTATTGTCATCTCCTGCTTTTAACCAAATGGCTCTGCTGCGAAGACGAATGGATTCCTCTCTGTCTTTTAAAATCTTTGATTTATGGTTTTCTAGATCCACCAGATGGGATTTGTCCTCTGCTGCGTAAAACCCTAAGCCTCGTTCATCCAATAATGAGGAGAGTTCCGATTCTATGAGCAGAAGGGCTGCATTATCCTATTAGTGTTTTTCTCTGACCCATTTGATGGAGAGATGCTTGAGCTGTGATAGGTTAGATTTTATAGATATTAAGTTATTTTAATATATCTTATTAAAATTTTGTGATTAAAGTTTATTCTCTTGACTAGTTATTCAATAAAATTATAAATATCTTTTTAAATATAATTAAAATAAATTCTTTTAAATTTTATTAAATTTATATACTTTTATTTTATTTAAAACTATGAAATTTTCAATTTTTTTTTAATATGATTTATCATATCTTCATTTTAATTTAAAACCACTTTTATTTTTATGCAAAAATCTTTGTACTTCCTACATCTTTGTTTCTTTGTATTTTAGAAAACCTTTTACCTCAATCTTAATCTTATTCTTTATTCTTTGAAACTCTTTGTTTTTGTAATTTTGTTATATTTATTTATTTTATTTTAAAGTGTTATATATATATAGATTTTGTATAATAATTTTTAAAATTTATTAAAATTTTTGATTCTTTATTTTAATTTTAGAGATTATTAGATTTTTAATTATAAATTTTATATTATAATGAGAAATATTTGAATATATATATATATATATTATATATATATATATATATATTATATATATATATAATATAAAATAAATAATTTTTTTTTGGTATTATTAAAAGGATATTGAATATTTTTTTTTAATTATATATTATTAATATAAATGGATGCTTGAATTGTGTTTGTATTCTTCACCATGTGGTTGATTATGACAACTATCACTCTATCTTCTAACCATACAAATTCGAAGCTTCACAGGACATACAAAGTTAATTTAAATTTTTCAAAAAATATATCATTTTATATGAAATATTTAGAGAAAATAGTGTATAGATTTATATTAATGGAAATTTGAGAGGTTTGGTCTTCTTATATTTAATTTTATATTTTCTCTCTCTTAAAACATAAAAGATATTGCTATAATTAAGTAACATGTTTGTTTGTTAGGATATCATCTTATGAGGTTGATTATTAGGTGGGTGTTAAAAATTAAATAAATTAGGTTGAATCCATCTTAATTCGAGATCTACTAAGCCTTGCGGGGGATCAAATCTCTTCAGATCGCTCCTTTAATTCCCCCTTTAAATAGTTATATTCCACATGACTCATAAACTTGGAGCTCAAAAACCACTTGTAACTTGACCAAGTCAAATTTACTTTAACTATCATTTCTTTTAATAAAAATATTAATAATAAGTTAGAATTTTTTTTTTTATTATTTATTTTGAATTATTTTTATTTTAAACATATTTTTTTTTTCACCTAGTTAAAATGTTTACAGGCATTACATTACAACATCTAAGCCTCTCTTGACACAATATATAATTTGGAAGAAATTTTATTATATATATTCTAATGTGGTTATTCCTATTAGATATTTGGATATTATTATATTGGACATGCTAGTTATATATTTTTTTTCTTTTTCTCTCATGATCGAAGAAATTGTGGAGCTTCAACATGATTTGGGGAGTCACAATAACTTTGTAAAATATAACTTTGAAAAGCTAGAAGAGTTATCAATGGTAAATAAATAACAAGCTAAAACAATAAAGTACTTGCCTGATGGAAACCACACTATGTATGCAAAGTTTTAAATATTGTCTATGGTTGCTAGAAAACTAGAGTGGTCTTGCTTTCAAATTGAAAGAACAACTAGAATAGGTCATAAATTTATGGAAAAACATATTTATCACAAATATAAAACTAGAATCTTGATGACTAGAACCAAAGATAGAACACAAATACTATAAATGGGATTGTCAACACCTCTTATTCTTTGAGATACTAGTTGCAATAGAGATGAGAACTCCCCCATGCTCCTCAGCTAACAAGGTACAATGAGTGACTAGAAGATATGATTGCTTCTCCAAATGAATTAGATGCTAGTGGAGCTCTAGGTGGTCTACGTCATGGCCTTGGAGGGTGCGAGCTACAAATATGCGACGTATGCCAACAAAACTCTAAAGTGTGATGAAACCTAGCTTCACAGGCTTTGTTAATGCTTAGGTTCTAAACATGATTATAAAACATGAATTCCACCTCCTCATCCGAGTAACAGTGTTGTTGCCACTTGATCTCTTCAATGAGAATGCAAAAATGTTGCTTCATGTTAGGCGGATAAAAGTGGTGAAAAGTTGTGGTTGCATTCCTAATTGCTAGCTTCACTTTAGTTTGGTCAGTGGAGCTTTTCCACATTACCCCAAGCGTGGAGCCATTACTAATGGGAACTACAGAATTAACTAGAAATAAAAAATACACTTAGAACCAAAATGGTAACTGCCCAAAGCTTTCAAAGAGATGATTGATAGTAACCATCACAAAGACTCTTCAAATGATTCATTGGCTTGTGGTGGAAGAATAACTACACACCATTCATTTGCAGAGAATTGATTGAGCTTCTCTCCACCATCATGCTATCAAAATCCCAAACCGTCAACTAGGCAACATCCATCTATAAGCACTAAAACTCCACCAAGTCCCCTATCATCAAGATATGTCATGGCACTAAGTCCTCCATGCGGAAGAGCAACTGTAGTGCAACAAGCAGATCAAGGAGCAACGACTAAATCTTATTCCATACAGAAGGCCTTATGGAGTTAGCATCCCCCATATATAAGGGGCATGTAGTAATAATTTACTAAATTGTAAAAAAAAAAAAACTCTTCTTAACCATTAATACTACATAACACTTCATTACAACTTAGCTTATAATATCAACCAGTTTAAATTTAGCAATACATTTAAAAAAAATAATAATTAAAGATATTAAGATTTAAAATTTATTAACTATTTTTTTTTAAAGAAAAAACGGTTTAACCTTTATTTAAAAATCTAATTATTAAAAATTGTATTTTTAAATAATTTAATATTCATCTTATTTTTATTGCAATTAAATTTATTAACTATAATATTATTTTTAAAATTTCATAAATTAAAAAAAACCAATTTATCTTTTATTCTATGTTAATTTATAAAATAATCACATTATAATTTAATTTTACAAATCACTCATTTATATTTTGAATTTTTTAATAATAATTAAATAATTAAAAGTAATTTAATATCCCCACCATCCAAAACCTTATACACTACGTTTCATTTTTTCTTTATTCATAATAACTACTATAAAATTATAGGATAATTTTAATCATAAATTAACATAAATTATGGGATGATTTTAAGCATAAATTAACATATGAAAAATATTAATAAGGAAGCACTGTCCCTGTTACAAGATAGTTGGTAAACTATTACTATTTAAAAAAAAATCACAACTATTACTTTAACGCTAATATCCCATAAATATCCTTCATAAATTAGAAGCTCAGCAAAACATGTTGTCAGATTCATTCAAATCCGGAATGCATCCAACTCTCCCTTCTTATGCATGTGGGATGAGAGAGCGTTTTGCCCGTCACTGTACAGCCTAGCACATACTTGTTTTTCGTCTTCTTATTTTTCGGGATTCTCAATGAATCTTATAACAAGATATTCACCTCTCTTGGCGATTCATTCACACTGGTACGAGAAGACACCCTTCGAACTTTCAATGCAAGACGACAATCCAATGGAAACCGTGCTTGCTTAGAATATGTCTCAGGTAAAGATAGCCCTCTGTAGGTAGTTTTGAAAATTAAAAACTGTTCATGCATTTCGGGTACTAGCTTTCTGTCACTGGATGTGGATATATAAAGATTGAGCTTGAGAATCTGTGGTGGAAAGATGGTACTTGATTGATAGAGAGTAATTTTTAAAATCTGATGTCTGGAATTTTTGTTAAAAATCTTTGCGGGTGTCAGTCGAAGCTTGTGATACTTGTCTGGTGTTTTTTGGGCACTCTTGAACAGAGCTTTTAGATTCTGCATGCAAACGCGGACAATTCATACATATCTGTAAGTGCGTATATTGTTTAGCATTTCCTGATCTTTGTTTTCAAAATGGGCTCTTCTCTGTTCTTAGCCACTTCATATTGGTGCTGGGTATGAAGATGCATATTTCAAAATTTCTCACTCCAATGCATTCATAAGTTATAACTTGCAAATTCGTGAGAAGAAACCTAACACATGTGCTATCTGCTCTATAATTGAACTGAAATTGTCGCTCTAGAAGCATTATTTATTTCTTCTAGCTTTAGACGATACACTACAGGATCATTTCTTTTTTGTGGATGGTAAATGGCCCTTTGTTAAGGAAGTGGGCTCTACTTTGCTTACCAAAGGTAGGAGTGCTGCAACATGTCTTCAAAGTTCAGGGGGTCATGAATCCAGGTCTGAACCACTTGATCACAACCCACTTGAGTAGCATCGTCTTATATTAGTATCATGTCCACTGGTTAGTTTCAGAGGTAACCAATGAAAATGTTCCCATCAGGCTAATTCATAAGATTTATGAAGATTTGCAGGCTGCTCTG
>APFE030381082.1:0-22110 GCA_000404065.3 Pinus taeda | reverse complement strand
TCCTGTTGACCACTTTTGATGTTTGAGCACATGACCCCTTTGCAAATTTCTACGTTCCAGATTGTTTCCACTTGGTACTCCTGATCCTATGGGCCTTGTTGATTTACTAGGTCCAGTACTGATGATATCCTCCTCTGCAATGATCTCCCACTGAACTGCCTCATGCAAGGTGCGAGGCATTAGGATTCTAACCTTGCCCCGAATGTTAACATTTAGTCCATACACAAATTTGTTCACCTTGAGCTTTTATGTGTTTAAGTGAGGGGCATAACGAAGTAATTCCATGAAACGAGCCTCATACTCTGGTAGTGAGCGGCTCCCTTGCTTTAATGCATTGAATTCATTTATTTGCCTCTCAAGGAACTCCTATGATAGGTAACATTCTCTAAATGTTTCTTCAAATAGTTCCCAAGTTACTTCTGATATATCCATCCCCAATTGGGTTAATAATTTCTTCCACCAAAATAACGTGTTTCCCTTTAGCTGGAATATACCCATCTTGGCCTTCATGTTTGAGGTGTAATCTCTCAGGGTAAAGCACATAGCCATGTTTTCTAACTAGGCCTCTACAAATTGACCATCCGTGGACCCCAAAAACTATGGAAATTTCACTTTTTCCAAATCTCGACGTACATAATTTCTTGTAGTGTTTTGGGGTACTTCATTTTGTATGACAAGTCCTCCATGCTCCTGTTCCAAACGATTTATTAGTGCCTTAGACATGTGTTGGAACGATCTCATTAAGTTCAACACTTCTCCAATTGGTATCTGTTCAGGTGTTGTGATGTTTTCCCCATCGTTGGTTGGGGTGGTAGGAGTCAGTTGTTGTGGTGGTGCCATGTTGTGCCCTAAATTAGTTGCCCCACTTCTTCTTGCACCTCTTCTAACCATGGTTCTCCAATGAATCCAACCACAATTGAGCACAATTTTTTCCTTATAAGATAAAAATAAGATAAAATCATAACCAACCTTAGTGGTTCTATAATTTACTGTTTTGTTGTATATACTTCCAAAGGAAAAATTTATGCATTTATAAGTTCTTGATTATATAATTCACCTATAAATTTCAAACATTCCTATAAGATTTAATCAAAAGAATACCATCAATCTACTCAAATAGTATGCTTAGATTACATTATGTCATGTAAATGGTAGAGGTGGTTGGTAGCATTATCATAACATAAACTGAGAATGTCTTTAGTAAAAAGAGAGAGAGAATACATTTCTAACGTTTTATGATTTTAATATTGGAAGTACCAAAAAGCCTAATATTAATAATAAGCATAGGTAATTATTATGTTATATAGCATACCATTAGAATAGGGTAATTATTATATTACATGCATGTATAATAGGGATACCCATTCGAAACCATAATTAATTTGGGATTACATTAACAAGTATTTAATAAGTGATTATATAGCTAAAAGTATATGGGATGACACAATGTTATCCCTTTGTATTAAAATATCTAAGAACAAGTATTTAATATATGAAATAATAATATGAATAATAAATTCTATTATTTATATGGAAAAATAATTAAATCATTAAAAGAATGTATTGATTATGAGAATGTTAAACTAGAGTTGTTTGAGATATTATTTACATTCAGGTAAAGAAGCATATTTACCGATAGTTATTGCCCACCATTTTTTATGCAATTTTTTTCCAACCCTATTCTTATGAGTCGTTCTCCAAATGTAGTGAAAGAACAAGGGTGAGAGAAGTTTGAACCTCATGATTACAAAATCAAATTGACTTGTAAACCTATCCAAATTTTCCAAAAGACAGAGAAATGTGTGGAAGAAGAAATTTCCACGATTTGGAATGGATTTTAGAATGAAATAAATGAATGTAAATAATATTTAAAAATAAATAAATTTCATAAAATTTATAAGATGTGAATTTAATTTAATTCCAATGGTAAAAAGTAAATTTTATTCAATATAATAACTTATTTTCTTCTTTTATCCAAAATGAGCTATAATAACTTGAAACTTTCAATTACGCTATTTTAATAATTAGAAACAATATTTAGTTGAAGATTTGAGTTGTCACACATGAATACAATAATTTTTGTTTGTTTATATCCATACTCCATTGCCTACAATAATTTTGTTCGAATACAATTAAAACATAAGGAAACTTGACTAGTAGGAAGCTTTATAGCTGAGATTTTGAACTATAGAAATGATATCTTACAAACCCAAAAGCAACAACTCAAAAGCCCAACTAACCATAGACTGACTAACATATCCCATGAAAACAAAAATTGACAATAAAAATTCATAATGAGTTGTTCAAACTCGGAAATCAGATCCTATATTTCTAATTGAGTTATCCAACAATAACAATGAGATTTTAAAAACCCAACATCCTTAATCAAATCCCAGATTAAATTGGATTTCGGTTCTAAGAAAGGAAGCCGCATAAACCAGCTATATAGGAAACTTATACTTGGGTTGTTCAAACTCTGAAACCAGATCTTTGGAGGTCCTATGTACCAACTATATAGGAAACTTCATACTTGAGCTGTTTAAATTCAGAAATAGGATCTTGGCCTCATGACTAAGCTATCAAACCTTTGAAACAAGGTCTTAAAAGCTCAACGTTCTTGATCAAATCTCCAAATAACTGGATTTTTGTTCCAAGAAAAGAGGCCCTCTAGACTAGCTACATGTGGGTGTAATTTGGTCCCAGTAGACATATATGTCCTAAATAGATTGGTAGCTGTTTATATCTGTGTGTATGTGGGTGAAAGTTCCTCACCTTTTCCCATCATACTGTGCATAACCTTAGTAGATCAAACAATTATAATACCTAGATCATCAGACAACCATTTCCAATCAAATGTTGCCGAAACAATTAAGCAAAAATCCCTCTGAGATTCCCCATTTGAATCAAATTAATATAAAAAATGGCCTCAGAAATAACAATTCTCAGTGAAATATTTCAAAAGTTCTCACAGGGGAAATGCAAACAAAAAAGTTGTTGTGACAAACATGAACAAGGAAAGAAACTGTTCACATAGTATATTTATCTGTTCCATACAAAAAAAAGAGTAGCGTCTCTGGTTCTGCTTATTCATTCCCTTTTGCTTTTGATCTTGAAATCTTAGTTTTAAAATATGAAATGCATCCTAGTATATTTCCATTGTTTTCAGTCTCAAAGTTGTGGAGATTCTCATGTGAAATGTTCAACTAGATCCAGAGTTCAGAATATTGTTAAACTCTTAAAACTTATGGAAATGTTGTACTGAACAAAACTTATGGTTGTAGCTAAGCTCAAGTGTGGGCTTGATGTTGTTTGTTGTGAACTAAGTTCGGTCAACTGAAACTAGAGGTTTGAGAGATGTAAAAGAAATAAGTCAAGGATAAAAATAGGCACACAACTTAATGATCTTAAGAAACAGATTGATAGGAAAAGATGAGATAAATTTGGTTGGATGCACTATGGGTTGTCAGAACTGAGAAATTCCCCTTACTGTTCTTGTCCATAACCATTTCTAAAATAAGAGTCACCAGTCGGAGACCAAAACATATGTGAGGTTAAATTTGAAATGTGGCAGTGTATACTTCTATTCAGCCCAATGTATCAGCACGAGTGACACAAGCATATATTTGCATGGAAATGAAGGGAAACATATCCCACAATTTACTCTTGAAAATTTCCACCAAACAAATGTAATGAATGTTGTGAACTGCCACTAAATCAACATTGTCCCATGAACCCACAGTTCTAAAAACATGTGTAAATTGGTACCTATGTGTTCTAGAAGACTACTAGCGTGAAGGCTGAGTGTAGCTGGCTTTGATCTCAAGTAGATCTACGTGTACTTCGCTGGATATTTAGGTAAACAAGAGGGCTTTAAAGTAGAAATGCACTCCACTTCAACTAAAGTCAACTGCTCATCCAATTCTGCATATATACCTTTGTATTGACTGTTGTAGATGGTGATAAGTCTATTTTTTTTTGAATGATGTGGATTGTGCTTTGTTGTTAATAGCAAAAGCTCACTACATCCTCCGTTGGATGAGGAATATTTTCACATCGTACAATTCCATCTGTCTATCCAAAATAGAATTACTACATTCTTCTAAATTGCTTCCAGTCTACAGTGGTTCCAATCTAAGATCTTAATCAGTTGTTTTTTTTCCATCTTAGTAGGTTTAATCTTGATCAAGGTTCTTACTTTCCTTTGTGACCTTCCTGATATAAATATACAAGGTTCCAAATTAAGAAAGCACAAAATCTGATGATGCAACTGTTAAAATAAAGTCATAGCCATTATGATGAAGTGGTTAAAAAATTTGGTCTGAAGCACATAAAAAAGCTTTGGAAAAACAGAAAAATAAGATTCTGAAATGTTGAGTACAAGTGCATACAAACAGTACAATAGATTAAACATATAATGCTTATTCATTTGTGTCTTTAAATGTTGATGAAACCAATCTCACGACGGGCATTGAAGCTATTATTAATGTTGATAAATCCATTCTTCACTCTAGCATCATGGTTCACTTTTCATCTAATCACTTCTCATTATGTTCAACAATGTTTATTTGGCCATGTGATTGTTATTATGGCAATGGAATATTTGAAAGTTAAATTCCTTGATATGTCCAAGTTACTTTTCAAGTTTCTTCCCCAAATTTTTTTGGATTATCTGTTGTATGCTCATTTTGCATTTATTAAATTATATTATGCTCTGTAGGATGACCCATTATTTTGGTGAAGCTCAACTGATATTCTGTATCAAGGTATGAAAAATCTTTCCAAATGTCTTAAAAACTCATTTCCCTCAGCTACATTAGAGAAGGATACTAAGTATTTGAACTTAGATTATCAGATGAGACAAGGACCATCTTAAGTATTGCTATGATTAAAAATTTAACTGATGAATGAATTTCAATGCACAGAAAAACGCAATGTCTGGTTGGAAAATCCTAAATGGTACTGCAACAGGTAATGTAGACACAAGTATTTTTAGAGGTAATCAAGCACCAAAGTGTTTTTTCCTGCTTTTTGGTCGTGTTTTTGTTTTTGTTTTTTTTTGTCTAGCTGTTTTTTTTTTAATAAAAGTCCAAAAAGGGGGCTTTTGAGCTTAAAAAAATTAGGGTATGCAAGAGAAAGGATATTAAAGAAACAATTTGAGAAGGAAGCCAAAAAGAAGGGTCCATAGGTCCTAGAGGTTGAACCCCCTCTGATACGAAGTGTAGAGACCAACCCAGTAATTTTTATTTTTTTAAAAACTAAGAATACAACCATAAGAAATTGCATTGGGAACTCAAAAATATTAAGCACTTATATACAACATCCTTGAATTTCACTGCATTGAAAATATCATCTATTTATCATGTTATTAACTAAACCCATAATGCAGTCATATAAAATAACATTATAATAACACAGGTACCATTCATGAGTAGACGAGATTCAATATTGACTTACCACTACTTGCAGTCCTTTGTTGTCGGTCGCCTCCAAGTGTGAATGTTGATGTGCTTAATCTGAATGCAGTGACCCACCAGTTGACCTCCCAACCTATCCTTGGGTATTGTCCTTCCTCGCAAACGCCCAAGCTGGAATGGGGTTGTACAATGGAGGAAATGTATTAGCTTGCAGAGGAGAGCACTCTTTGGCTCAAGAGTACCCTCTCTAAAGTCCTCTACCTCACCAAACTCACTGTAGCTCGTAGTTACTACTTTGACATAGTCTCATCCATCCAACAATAGGGTAAAAGAAAAGTCCTTTCTCCCATGGCCCGCCCCTTATTTTATGGGAGTATTCATTGGTGACACATAACATTTTATGCATAATTAATTACTTTTGTTAATCCAATAGTTTGATTATTCACCCACCTATGTGTCACTCTCTCACTAAGAATCTCCAAAATTATTTACTTAAATTTTAGTTTAGAATCATATTTTTCCTCTCCCCCAATAAGACTTCCTATTTCTTCTCCTAGTCGTCTCTTGATCCCCCTTTTCTACTTCTTAGATTGTGTTCATTACTAAAGTCAATTGATAAGTCACAAATTTGATCCCCTATCTACTCCCTAATTTAACTCAATTTTCCTCTTATATGAATATTCTTAGGTTGGTTGTTGCCACATGGAGGTTCTCTAAATTTCTCTAAAATCTAACTTATTAATCTTATTTTAATTCAACACCCTCTTCTCGTAATTAGGTTTTAACTATTTTATGCTTAATATTTATACTTACATTTATGTCCCTCTTTCCCCCTTTTACCTAATTAAGTTATATTATCTACCTAATACTTTCCAACATGGGAAGGGTAGAATTTTTAAGGTAAAATATTTTATTTCTTCCTATGATCCCCTTACCCAAATTTTATTCTTGATTTAATTACCTTGGTTCTTACAGCAATTACCGCTTGATCTGAATTTAGGGGGTTTTCATATCTTGATTATATTTATTAATTTATTTATTTATAATGATTCAAAGGGTACCAAGTTGGTCGTGTCCTTCAAGAACTTCCCTTGAAGTTCCAAGGGTGCCATGCCTGATAGTTTATTTGTGATACCAAGGGTTCCAAGTTGGTCATGCCCTTCAAGAAATTCCCTTAAATTTCCAAGGGTGCCATGCCACATTCCCTTCAAGCATCCAGTGGCTACGAGGGGAAGTATAGGTGCAACGACATAGCCCACTATCATCTCTTTTGTTGCCTACCATAGTGAGACTAATCGTGTAAGGGATCAAGGAATCTGCCTTGATGTGCACCCCCCAGTGAAATCCTTGTGAATGACCCCAATTTGGGACCTGCCCTCATGACATCATGATCTTCAAGGCAAAGGTGTTTCAACTTTTCCAGCCCAAGTCACGATGGGAGTGCTAGCGGGTGCGATCAGGGACACTATCCCACCCCTCCCATGCAATTCCAACCAATTGTACAACCCCATCACCCATATGTGAGTCATTCAGCCAAGCAAATAATCTGTGCTTGCAACCACTAACATATCATTAGAATATTATATAATATATTATATATATATATATTATAATATATATATTATTATATTTATAGATATATAAAACAGTTTCAAAATTGAGTTAGAATTTCAAAGACAAAATATTAATTTTCATCAAACTAGGCATCATCATATGCAAGTTCCTCTAGTGGTTTTCTGTCATACTCAATAATCATTAGTAACAAAGTTTCTCATTGTTAGTAATTTCCATAATAGCATCATCAACGTCACCTAGTCATTTGCATCATTGTTCATTGTGAGCCATAACTAATGTAAGTAGCTAACATAGGGGACACATCCATCATGGCTATCATAATCATAGCATCAATGGAACATACATATCCATCAAAACTATCATCATCGTAACATCAATAGAAAACATACCTATCCATTAAAGCTATCATCATCATGATATCAATAGAGAGCATTCATATCCTTTATTGCTATTATCATCATAATTTCAATAGAGAACAAACATAACCATTTATTCTACAGTTATTATAATATGAATAGAGAACATGCATAGCCATTAATGCTACAATTATCACAATAGCAATAGAGAACAAACATAACCATTTATGCTACAGTTATCATAATATCAATAGAGAACATGCATAGCCATTAATGCTATCATCAACATACTATCAATGGAGAATATACACAAACATCACAACCACTAATAGTAGAGTCATGTGTTCGGATCCTCAACCTGAGGTCCTCAAAGAATAAAGTGCTGGCCTTAGGGCTAAATAAACATTAATTTCATATCACTGTTAGTCAACTAGAGCGGGGCACTATAAAGAATTTTGCCTCCATAAGATGTTTAAAGAACTACTTGATGATATGTTGAACCTACATGAAAGGTTAATAAAGGTCGAAGCATGTTATGATGTGATGCATATAAGGAGCCCACCAATTACAATAGATCTCCACAGAAGAACATGTAGTAGATGCTTTGATGATTATTTTTGAGAAAATCTTAGGCTTGTGGTTGTTTCTCCTTGTTTGAGAGGGAGTGATGGTGGATGCTGTATTCTCCATGTTTCATGCACTATGGCCAGGGCTAACAACCATAAGCTTAGTGAAGGCACTAGTCGTGAGAATGAAGGATTGGATAAGCATCTAGGACCGATACTCCTTAAGGAAGGGTATCCAAATAGGACTAGTCCTGAGGACTAATACTCTTTGAGGATAGGGTATCAAATATAAGAGTAGTCCAAAAGACCAATATTCTTTGAGGATTGGGAATCTAAGATAAGAATAAACCCGTGAGGAAATACCTAGTGAACATCTGAATGGGATATGTTCATGGTGAGAGGTAGTGTTGGTGTCCAAATTTTCCTCCCAATATTGTGCTCTGATCTAATGGTGAGATAGAGGTTGTTTGTGTGAAAATTTCAAAACTAAAATCCTATTGCAGCAACTAGAAATTGTTCTTCTAATTGTTAATTAATTTTAACAATTTATTTGCTATGGAAAATACATAATAAATCACACTTCAACCTTCACAAATAAAATGCTTCTAAAATAATAGCATTGGAAACTAAGAAAATACTAGCACACACACAATAAAAATGAAACTATTATTTTTGGACAAATGTCCCCAGAAAAACCAAACTTGGGAATATCGGTGCAACAACTGAGGGTTTTATTATTAAACAGTAGTGAGAAATTTTGAGTACAATAATTTGGATGCTGAATCTGGTAATCCCATAGAGAAAAATATTGGCAAAATTCTAGTGAGGAATTTACCCACCCCAAAGACAAATCCGAGCTCTAACTACAACACCAAGTGAGCCGTCCAAACTTCCTCTTCACTAGCCTGCATCACCCTAACACAATATTTGCCATGCTCAACTTGAATCATCTACTCCTATAGTTGTCATGCCTACCACTGGTTGAGAAAATGTCTCGCTGGTCTTCTGGAACCCTTTCCCAATATCTAGAACTGAAACTCCGCTACTCTCTAGTTAAATCGAACCACCCTCTAGGAGCTTCTACACAGTCCCTGCGTCAGCCTCACTGTGGTTATTCTACCTCTCTGCAAATGCACTCGATAGATATGGAAATATTCCTCCAGCCTCACTGTCTCTGCCCCTCATAGTCTCTACTTCAATCTCTAGCTCTTCAGAAACTGCAGCTACTCTCTGGAAATCGATCTACCAAGGAAATCAAATTTTTGGTGTTCTGGTGTGTGTTCACCAAGTGCTCATAGACTTCCTCTTATAATCCACTATTGGAGCACCAACGACCAAGATTAAATCTTAATCAATGGCTAGGATCATCTTGGAGTTGATCTGTGTGAGTTTCTATATGATTCTCACCTTGAATTAATTAATTATGATTAATTAACCATATTCCCTAAGTATAAACTTAAGAAATATTTAAAAACTGGTTAATAATCTAACTAAGCCATCTCTAAGTGGAATTTCCAGAAATGATTTTTGGGTTTTGGAGATATTTGTCAGAGAACACATCCGATGTTACAAAAATTAACACTTCCTCTTAGCGAGGACTGTGTTCTCTCTAGTGTTGCACATCCTGCCACAACACCTTGTATCTGTATCACCTATTGTTATGCTACTGATGTCTAGCCATACTTCCAACAAACCACTGTGCAACTTTGATGTTGCATCTGTGTTGCTACTGACACTGCCATACTGCTGCCAACACTGCATCTACACTACAACTCCCTCTCATTTTTTGATGTTGCAACTGCAACTATTGCACCTCATAAGCATCCAAAGTGTTGAATCAACTGTGTTTGGTATGATGCATCTGTCTCCCAAGTCTTTAACTGATACTAGCATCTGCATTGTCACTGAAGAATTGCACTGCTACTAACTTTTCATTAAGCCACCTACTCTGTTGTCAACACTGCACTGCACTCCTCAATATCTAACTTCCACTAGTCTGCAACTGTCACTCTGGTACTCACTACATCAACTACCACTGATCCATCCTACTACTAAATATTGTGGGCCCCCATAGCTAGGTAATGATCCATGAGATGGACTCCTCAAGGAACCTACCCAAATATGTAGCTCTCTAGGGCTAAAACTCCAAGTCACCCCACCTCACTCTTGGAGGTATTGCTGCCAACATTGTGAAATCTTTCTACAACCTGGAGGACAACTTATCAATCTCAGCTGACACTGCCTACTGGTCTTGCCTCTCTAACTTGTACTTCTTCTTGAGAGGACACTGCATGTTGTAATGAATGAGTTCACCAAATCTGAAGCACTTGACCTTTGACAATTCCTTCTTCTTTCTTCTTTGTTCCCCCTCCCCTCACTAGGACCCTTTGATGCGAGGGCCACATTCTCCTCCTCTTTCACCACCTTCAATTTGCTGCTACTGCTACCACTGATGGAGCTATTTAAAAAAACTTGCCTCAACTCCTCTTGTTGCAAGTCTAACCACACAATGTCTCATTTTAGTAGCTTGTCTCTGCTTAATATACTTTGGACAAAAACTTACCACTCCTCAAAGACATTATTCAATGCCAATCTCACTAGTTGTGTTGGTTGAGGCACTGCCCCAACAACTGCAAGATGTTCCTGCTGAATCCTGGCGAGGAAGGGATCTATGCCTTCCCCCTTTTGCATACTTATGCATCTCAACTTTTCTTCCAGGAACATCTTCCACTGCTCAGAAATGCCCTGATATAGCATGGAGAGAGCATCCCACATCTCTTTGACAGTATCCTTGCCAGCTATGTGTGAGACTGTATGGTCCCAAACTCCATCCACGATTAACCACGTCGCCTTTGCCATTTCCTTCCTGCATTCTTTTAGCTGATCCAAATCTTGGGGAACTGCTACAACACTGTCTATGTAGAGATTCAGGCCATATTTATCCAATAGGAAGGACATCCTAGCCTTCTAGATGACATAGTTGGGGGAACACTCCAATCTATCATGATCTCTAGCCCTGCTATGGTCATCTAAAAAATTGTCAAAAACCACCTTTTTCCTTCTGTTTGGTTGCTGCTCTGCTACTCACACTCCCTTATGGAGTGCACATGTCTGCTAGATGCTACTGCCAATCTGCCTAGAAATTTTGAAATTTTGATACTCGAAGTTCCTTGAGAAAAATTTTCCCTCTGAGTGTGATTTTCTCTTCCACTCATCATTGGTTATGCAATTGGAAAACCCTCTGTGTCCAACCAAAAATCTGCTCAATGAAAATCTGTGCTACAACTACTCCCTCTGACTACTAGAACCATAATCCTAGGTAATTTGAATTTTTTACAACCTTGCAAATAAAAATCGAATTCCTGCCCCAATAACTTGACCTATCTGTGAAGGAACTGTGTTGCCTCAAGAATTTAGGCTTGTTGCTCCCACTGAGTAATGAAATTATCTTCTCCACTTCTAAGCTTCCCAGCTGATCACTCACGCTTTGATACCATGTGAAAATGTCAAAACTGAAATCTTATTGCAACAATTGGAAATTATTCTTCTAATTATTGATTAATTTTAATAATTTATTTGCCATGGAAAATATTGAATAAATCACACTACAACCTTCAAAAATAAAATACTGCTAAAATAATAGCATTGGAAACTGAGAAAATACTCGAAGACATAAAATAAAAATGGCATTATTATTTTTGGACAAATGTCCCTGGAAAAACCCAACTTGGGAAAACTAGTGTAGAAGCTGAGGGTTTTATTATTAAGTAGTAGTGAGAAATTTGGAGTACAATAATATGGATGTTGAATGTTGCAATTCTACAAAGAAAAATACTGGGAAAATTCTAGTGAGGGATTTTCCTCACCCCATAGGTAAATCCGGCTCTAACTATAGCTCAAAGTGAGTCGTACAAACTGCCTCTACGCTGGCCTACATCACCTTAGTGTAGTATATTCAACACTCAAAGTAAATCAAATGATCCTATAGCTTCCATGTTTGCCACTGGCTGAAAAATTGTCTCTCCATCCTTATGGAACCCTTTCCTGACCTCTGGAATTGAAACTCGACTTCTCTCCAGCTAAATCGAACTTCCCTCTAGAGGCTTATGTGCAACCCCTATGTCAACCTCTCTCTGACTATTCAGCTTCTCTACAAATGCACTCACTGGATATGGAAATCTTCCTTCAACCTCACTATCTCTACCCCTCATTGTCTCTATTTCAATCTTTGGCTCTCGAGTAATTGCTGCTGCTATCTGGAAATTGATTAGCAAAGGAAACCAAATTTTTGGTGTTCTGGTGTGTGTTCTCCAAGTGCCCATTGAATTCCTCTTATAATCCACTTTTGGAGCTCAAACGACCAAGATCAAATCTTAATCAATGGCTAGGATCATCTTGGAGTTGATCCATGGGAGTTTCTAGATGATTTACACATTGACTTACTTATTTGTGATTAATTAACCATATTCCCTAAGTTTAGACTTAATAAATATTTAAAAACTAGTTAATAATCTAATTAATCCATCTCTAGGTGGAATTTCCAAAAATGATTTTTGGAGATCTCATGTATTCTATCCTTTCCACCAAATTTCATGGATAGAACACATATGATGCTACAAAATCTAATAGTTAGTCAAGGCCTTGCTATGTTTGACAATGTTGGTTATGATAATGATTATGCTTATTGATCTGAACTCTTCTTATGAGAATATTTCAATTTGAGAGTATCCTGTTGTGTCATTATGAATACCTTCGTAGTTAAAAGGGAGTGTCGAAAAATGTAATTAGGTTCGGTCTTCATAATTATCATTGTACTTGTATCAATATGTGCTTTATATGAAAAACAAAAAGAAGAAAAATAGTTTATTATTATTATTATTAATTTCTAGTCAAAGCATGTTCCTCATGCTTCTAGGGTTTATTGAGTCAAAACAAAAATTTGTCATGAGTCAATGTCCCATTTGGACTATTTGTAAGAAAATAAAAATATTTTATTTTGAGTTAAAATAGTCAATTTCTACTCCAAAAGACCAAGTCGGCCCTCCTAGATAAGTCGGCCTAGAAAGGAACCTATTTGACCTCCTGGATGTGTATATATAGGGTGCAATTTGACCTCATTAGAGAACCAATTCATCGATTTGATTTTTGTGCCAAGAAGAAAAATAAAACTAGTGAAAGTCAGGAAAGAAGGAGCCAAAGTCAAAGGAGAGAGAGAAGTACAAAGGAGAGAAAAATTGAGATTCCTACCTTAATATTGTCACACATGCGAAATTTTAGGATTGTTGCAAGGGCCAAAATTTTCAAAAGTATTGTAGGGCCAAAAATTCAGATTTTGAACAGATTTGAAGAGCATTCATCAATGTTGAATTTGTTGAACTTGACTTGGTTGAGGAAGGTTTGAAGGAGGGATAACTTGGTTCTTGAGGGAATTCTTGGCCTTGGTTTTTGGGCCTTGGATATTGTAGTGTCCCTTCTTTGGTAGTTAGTTATGGTGGCACCTAGAGAGGGTGATTTTGATGGAGTGTATAAAGATTATATATGGCCAACTTATTTATATTCTTGTACATTATAGACTTGGTTTGGGTCACATGGTTTTTGCATGCTTATGATAATATCTATGGTTGTGTGTGTAAACGACTGATTTTGGTTAAGTGCATATTATTGATGTTTCTCTTTTGGTATTCTTATTTTGACTTTGGTGCATGACATGAATGATGGTCTATGATTGCGACACAATAATTGAATCTACTGTGTGGAGTAGTTAACTGACCATAATCTTGTTGAGGATCTATGAATTACATGATTATGTATGCTTAACCATGTATTTAGTAGGAATTGGCAAGGAACTTAGTTACTTGTCAAGAATGATGATCAGATAATAAATGACACTAGAGGTCATGTATATAACTGGGTAAAATGTGATTGAATTAATTCATTATGAATTTTAATTGATGTGTTTAATATACAAGATTATGATGCATGCAGGAAACATGACCATGTCAACAGATCATCAGATGCATATGAGCTCACAAATAGTACCTCAAGGCAAAGCATGAAGCTTCAAAGAATCATATATGAGAATATATGGAAAAGATTAGGGTGCAGAGTCCTTACTTTCTGAAAGATCAAGTTGTGGAGTCTTGGATCTTTGCAATATATCAAGGTGTGAAGTCTTGATTCTACTAGGACATAGAGTCCTAGGTACAGGGCAAGGGCACGAAGTCCTAGCTAGTAAGGAGGTGCAAAATAGGGGTGCGAAATCCCTATTCTATGACTAAAAAACACCACTTAAGGGCTTACATCAACCAGGTGAATTATCTAAGTTAAAGTTTGAGTTGAATAAACTCTAACTTACCCACTTTAGAGGGTCATTTAAAATAATTTATTTTTAATATAAAATTCTAATAATTTATTTTTGAAAAATCAATAATAGAAAATTATCTACAAAGGAAACATGGGATGACGAATATTAGATAACTAAATAATTAAGAAAAAACGAGAGGTTTCCACCTTAGGGGAGGGTGGTGAATAATATGAATTATTATAAATTAAAAATATATTAATCTTTTCAAGAAGCATAACGGGGTGAGGTGTCAATCCACTCAATGCTTATAAATATTGAATGATTTTCCCCATGGGAGGAGACTAGAAAGAGTAGGGAAATGCTACCAAAATGACTACAAAATTCCTAAATTAAAATCCCAATAATTTATCCTCGTTCATTGAGACTAAGTGGTGTGAGAGAAAGATAGGATATCTTCCTTAGTTTTCTTGAAATTTCTCACTATTGTTGAAGTTGGTACTCTTTGTGAGCTCATAGAGTTGGGGGTTCCAAGGAAAAATGTTTCCTTTGGATATGGTTGGGTGGTAAATCTTATTGGTCTGTTGGACTTGGCCAACCGAGCTGCTAAACAAAGTAGAATGACTGATTATCAGGTAAAATTTCTAGTTTGTTATATTTTTCTTTAATTAACCTTTCATGGATGAAGATGTAGCTAGTTTACCTTTAAAATAGTTCTTGTTGTTATAAAATATCTGATCATAGCCAATGGTTTACCATTTATTTCTTTTGGTTATACATATTTTGAAATTACAAAACTACAAGAATATGTTTTTGTTTAAATTGATGGGTGAATAACGTCTCCAATTAGTAATTTTTCATTTAAACATGGCTCCAATTAGTAATTCTTCATTTAAATGGGTTTCGAGCGGACAACATGATAGTGTTAATTGTAGTCTATATATCTTCTATCCATTATAAGTGTACTATTCTTATTTTCAATTTGTGGATTTCTACTTTATTGTACATTTCTGTTTATGAAAGCATATGTTGAAGAGAGTTACTATTATGTTAATATATTTATGTTTATGAAAGAATATGTTGAAGAAGAGTTAGTATTATGTTAATTTTATTTAGGGAAGAAAAAGAAAAGAGGATTATAATTTAAGCTTGTAATTCACCCTGTTGAAAAGTGTGCAACAAGAAATGCTTGTTGAGAATGCAACAAGATGATGGAGCTTAGTGGAAAGGAGTCGCCTTCACTAAGTGGGCCTGCAGGCTATTTTTGGCGCAAGTCTATTTTTAGACTATGTCTATTTTTAGACATATGGATCATGGTCTATGAGTTGCAGGATGCTATTTGTGGGTGATTGGTCATGTTGGTAAAAATAGATGGACTTCTATTTTTAGACATATGGGCGGAGTCTATTTTTAGACTTCCAGGCTAAAAATAGAAAAGTCAAATATTATTATCTCACAATAATATTTGGACTATAAACTTAATCTTATTCTCTTGGAGCACTTCAGTTCGACCTACAGATGTGGCACATGTAATTGCATGAAGGAAATACGTGGTTCTATGGGTTAGTTGAATATTTGCATGCATGACTTCAGTTAGAACTCAAGTGAGTTGAGTTTAGTGGACTGGAGGTGCAGTTGATGGAGTTGTGTTCAGTTTAGCTTTGTTAAACTGGTTGTATTTAGTCTAACTGGCGAATAGACTAGAGATGAGTTGGGTGAATTAGTTATTAATTAATTCACAACTTATTAACTCATAATACAACTAATGAATACATCAGTTAACTCAGTTGCATGTCAGTGCATGTTCAGTTCAGCAGGGACAGGTGTTAGAGAATCAGATTGCTATCAGTTGTGACTATAGTTGTGCACCAGATCTTGCAAAAATCAGGGGATTGAGTATGCCAATGAGTTTGCCCACATTGTAGCTTGTTCTCACGTGATTTAGACAAGGAAAGACGTGGCTGCCTTGGAATTATCACCGGTTCTTGTGCAGGTATTGAGCAGCGGAGGCAGGCAAGCAGCGGAAGAGATTTGAGCCAGTGATTGATTCAGATCTGAGCTGTATTGTGTGTAACAGGTGGATCTGGTACTGGATTGCTTGTGATAAGCATTGTACTTTGTAATGTTACATGACTCAATCATTAATATACAGATAGTTGGGGTTTTTAGCGAGATGCTTTCCCCGGGATACATACTGTGTTAATGTGTGAATGCTCTTGATGTTTTATTGTTATTGATGCTGGTATATTGATGATCAACGTAGAGGAGCTTATGTATTGTGTATGTTTTCCGCAATAGTACATGATCAGGATAATCTCTGTTGAATATGTGTTAAATTATTCAAAATTTCTACATAGGATCCACACCAAGGTCCACATCAGTAGAATACAAATGATGTGGAAAAGTGGGCCCCGCTACCCTTATATATGCCATTTTGGTATTTTTTCTAGAGGTCTGTATGGGAGCCCAAGAGCTCCATTTTCCAAACTATCAGTGGCATTGGGATCAGTAAACTCCCATATTCATCATGGTACCCTCTCATTTCATCAAACCTTTTCATTTTAGGCCTATCTTACACTCATAGTACTCATCAGGCACACCTTCCTATATTTTTTCTTAAAATTTCTTAAGTATTCACAATATACATTTTATATTTGAATATGCTTTCACTTGAGGGTTTTGTTTCAAAGCTACAATTCATTTTCAGATTAAGGTATCACTCTCTATTAGCATGATAATTTTCCTCTAAAAAGTGGCATATCCTGACATCACTTCTCCTAGGTTAATCATCGGGTCCACCATCTTGGCCATGGTTACCATCACCTTCCACCTACATTCGGTAAAAAATCATGTTGATCGATAGAGATTTTACCTACATGGACTACCTCATTCATAGGTCCCTATTGCATTATCTTTATCCATGCCTATTTTCTCTAGTCTAAAAGCAATTCATTCACATGATGTTTGAAGCTAAGCCACATCTCTATTCTTCATCTTCTTTCTTACCATCTCCTCCTAGGTCATCTTTCTTTTTAAATTTTTATGAATGTACCATTGCATTTCAAACGTGGCCTATCATCCCCCCAAATCACATTATACCATCTGCATTAACACATCCATTTCATTCATCTCACACCAAGATCAACCAGTGGGGCCCCCACCTTCTACAGATACCCACCTGCATCATTAAGCATGCCATCATACTCTTAGGGCACCTATATTAGTGTTTGTACATCTAAAACAACTTTTAAAATTATTTTGGCAAGTGTACAAATATTCTTTTAGAAAATGGTTCTCAGTCATCCTTTTATGTTAGTTGTCTGATAATAGTCCCTAGTAATCCTTTGTTGAAGATCACATCCTACTCACCTCACATCCACATTAGTAATCACCATTTATTCACCCATCTACCCTGTGTTAAAAATATGAAACTGTGGTCAAATTCGACTTTTAACAACTCACTTTATGGAGATAATAATTGAATTGAATTCCTCATGTTGAAATGACCAAAATTGACGTAATGATCACTCAAATTGGATAAGTCAAAGTGTATTTATGAATAAAAACCCACATGTGCATATTTGATAAAGTCGGCCCTAAATAAAAGTGGACCCTCTTAGAAGGTTATAAATACAAGTGACCTCTACTTCATTTGGACACAATTGTGAGACACTCTTCTATCTTAGTTTTTGGCTCACATAGGTCTGAGGCTCATCTGCAGAAGAATAGGTTTGCTTTGAGGTGAAATTGCAGGGCTCAAAGCTCACATTTTAGATCTAGGGTTTTGGGCCATAGTCGCAGGCACAACATAGGAAGGTTTCAACTACATTCACTCCCACAAAGGCTCATGAGTGTTAATACAGCCTTATAGTCGCACAAACATCTCATTGTGCATTTTACATAGGGTTATGGTTTCAAAATCACAGTGGCATGCCCGCTTCAAACCAGATCTGACCCTAGTCGCATGCCCACATCAAACTAGATCTGACCCTATTCGCTCACATGTCAGGCTTAAGGGAGTGACTAGGATGCTACAATCACTGACATAACATCTAGAAGGGTGCGACCAAGACTCTGATATAAATCTGGGTAGATCTGACCATAGTCGCTCACTTACAATACTTTAGAAAGTGGCCAGGAAGCCATAGTCACTCAAATGACTCCTCCATGCTACTGAGACTCAAAAGATGAAATATTAGTCTTTAGAATATTTTTCTCAGTGACCATAGTGTTTGAAAGTTGATTGTAGAAACTGTAAACTGTGATAGTTCATTACAATCTTTAGAATCATAGTTTTAGGTATAAGTTGTTGGGTTCATTTCATGGATACTGTAGTTGTTTTTTTTATGATTGGTTTCTTAGATGAAGATATGGATCATTGTACTCTCTTTTGTTGAATCATTCGATGATGATTTAATAAGAAGAATAATTTAAAATGGTTTCCCCATAGTGGGTTTTTCAATGGTCTCCAACCAATCCCGGTGTCTCTATGTGTGAATGTTTTTCCTCTATTGTTCCTTTATGTTCCGCTGCATTAATGATGATGCTATTTTTATTTCTACATAGTTGCATATGATGATGATTAATGATGTCAATATGAATAACGTTTTGATGACATTATGGGGTGAAATTAATGTGTTAATGAAGAAATGAAATTATCAAAGCAAAGAACAATATAGCCCTAAGAAAAATTAACATGGTATCAGAGGTGGGCTGAAGAAAAGTCACGGATATCACCCCCATGGAGACACCTTTGATGGAATCAAGAGAATATGGAGGATATCTAAAACAATTCTAGGGTTTAAATAAAACCTTATGCAATTTTTGTATTACGGTTGGATGGATATTATGAGGTTAGGGTTTGAGAGAAACCTTGATTTATGGAAAATAATTGAGATATGAAATCTAGAAATCCTATCATGGTCAAAGTAAATATGTTTAAGCACTTGTGATAGATTTTATGGGATAGTCTCTAGTAGCCATGGTTGTTGATAAAGATTGAAGGAAACATTGTTATGTAGACAATGGAAAGTGATGGCTCTTGAAGGTTGGTTCAAGAGGAAGAGGATCACCTTGCATTAAAGATAAGTATTTCTTTACTTTTGTCTAGACTTATAGATTTGATTATTGTTTTAATCATTATTTATACTTCCTGTATATATATTTGAGTATTTGGATGTTTCTAACCTCCTTGATGAGATGTAATAAGAGGATACTTCTTGAGGATCATTTGAGATGTGGGAAAGAAAAGCTAGAGTTGGAAAAGGCAAAGAGGCACCTAATGAAAAAGGTGACTAAGTGCTACAAGATACCTAAAGGTACACAAGTATTTGAATACTAAAAGGTATATATGGTATATTGTTTCAATGTTATGTTTTAGCTATAATATTATCAATCCCTAAGATGTGACGAGAATGTATCCTTCTCAAATGGTTCATGCATGCATATTAAATTGATTTGAATTCTTGATTGTTATGATAAAATGGTGCACTTGGTATTGAACAAGTATCTTACGTCTTGATTCTATAAGGCTACTTAATGTTGATATTTGATATAGTGGCATACTTGATGTTTGTATAACATCTCTATTTTGGATATCTTGATCCCATAAATAAGGTTAGCACCTTGATTCTAGTAGATGATACTCTTGACACTTAATACATGATGCATTTCATATAGAAGGTCAGTTCATTGATTTCTATATACAATACTATTGATGATGCTTCTGATGAGCATGATGAAAGTATGGAAAAAGGTTTGACACTCTTGTTGTTATGGTAAAGTTTTATTGAATGACCTGGCTTGATCCTATTGATAATGATAAGCATGGTAACCATGATAATAGAAGTATAACTATGAGATTGATATTCTAGATATTTTTTTACCCCTAGTTATGTTGTGATGTGATTAGTAACTATGGAATATGATAAAATTGAATGCCCTAACTTGATGGATTGACTTGATAAAAGTAATATTGTGTTCATGATCTTTGAAATATGATGTTACATCTATCTTCTACCCTAATCACTTGACTCTAACCCTTGATGAAAGAATGATGTCATGATGTGATGATGTAGTAGTTGATGTTAGCATGTTATGACCATGATGGGTATATGTTTGACTTTATGATCTAATAGATCTGCTGATGCATGGAAATATTATTGGCAAGTTGATGGCATGAATGAAGATGACTGAAGTGGATTCCCATTTAGAGGGAGAACCTCTCCATAAGATCCCTTATCCTATGGTCATTTACATTATGTACTCTTTACTATTGAAGTATGATTCATGGGAATGTCTAGAAAAATATCTGACATTTTTTATCTACAACAAGTTTTGATCTAAGGAGAGAGATTTTTATCGTACTCTAAGCCAAAATCACACAGAATAAATCATATAGGTGTTATTATAGCCTCCGAGCCGCACGGGAGTAAGCTCAATAGTGCAACCAAGGCATTGAATCGGTTATGAGCTAGGGTTTGGTAGTTGGGAGGCCACAGTCACTCACATAACATCTTTAAGAGTGCAACTGTAATATCCCAACTGCTCAGAGGAAGGCCTATGGGTGCAACTATTCCTATTGGACATAAAAATGAATTTTTGTGCATGAATTCAGAGGTCCACCTCATGGATGTCAGTCCTAGAGATGTGGAGCAGACAAGCGAAAGATTTGTGAGTAGGAAAGTTTGAATATTTACTATAATATGAAAATGTAGACTAAAAGTGTGTTTGTAGGTGACCGATATATGCATATAGATGTGTCATTATGATTAAAGTTTGTGCTACAAGAGTTTGACATGATTCGGCTGATATATATGAGTAGTGTTTGCAGTTTTGACATAATGAATTAGAACTTTAACTTGATGATTGAGATATGTTTTGGACTATAGATCTCACTATGATTAAAAAATTGGATTTGATATGATGACTAATGATTTTATTTGATGGCTGATGATTTTCCTTGATGACGATGATATATGATTATATAAACTAGTACAAAATGACTAATTAGTTACTAAAAAACAACTAAAATATGCATATAAATTGTTGGGTTGTGTTATAATCTTTCCACGTAGTTAACAGGGGGTTTGAAGGGCACCCGTAACCCCACTTTATGGGGTCTGGGGCAGCGCCTCAGAAAATTTTGGTTTTTGACCCTATGTTACGTTGGGTGGACCCACTTATGGTTTTGTGCATTATTTTCACACATTGTTTTTGGATGTGATGGTTTTCAGTCCATGGTATTGGATGCAATGGTTTTTGGTCCATGGTATTCGATGCTTTGGCATGTATAAATATGTATTGTAACATTGAATGGAACATAATGAAAAATTAAGCTGGTAGTCCCAGTTTTGAGATCCAGGGGAAAATATTTGTGTATATGTGTTTTATGTTTTATGATCTCGCATTTCTTATTTTATGTGTTTTAGAATTTGTATGCAAGTAATTTCTGTACGGGGTTAAAACCTACATTTGCAATCAGAGTTGTTTTAGCTTCAAGGGGACACCTTTGTTGCTGAGGGGTTTCACTCAGGCCTGTGGTAGACCCTGTTCACTGGGAGATCTACGAGATCAATTCTGGTGGTGAAAGAAGATGGCGAGCAGTGGAAAGATAGAGATCGAGAAATTTAATTGTAAGAGTTTTGAGGTGTGGAAACTCAAGATGGATGATCTTTTGGTGGATAAAGACCAGTGGATAGTGATAGATCCGGGTACTAAACCAACGGGAGTGTTCGATGAAGAATGGAAGAAGTTGGATTGAAAGACAAAGAGCACAATACGATTGTGTGTCTCAGATTCAATATTGTTGAATGTATCAGGGGAAGCTACGGCGAAGGCTTTGTGGGACAAGTTAGGGACTTTGTACCAATCTATGTCTCTAGTGAATAAACTGTTCC
>APFE030381073.1:34555-47285 GCA_000404065.3 Pinus taeda | reverse complement strand
ACTCCTACTAAGGTTCTAAAGAATATCACTCCAGAAGAATCTTGGAGTTCCATTAAACCAGATGTAAGTCACTTTCGTGTTTTTGGAAGTGAAGCATGGGCCCATATTCCAAATGAAAAGCATAAAGCTTTAGAACCTAAGAGTGAGAAATGTACTTTTGTTGGATATTCTGAAGATGTAAAAGGTTATAGACTTATTCCATTTAAGTCCAAAAATGTTATCATTAGAAGAGATGTAAAATTTGATGAAAATAAATCAGCCTGCGAGCCTAGTCCCGCGGATGTGCCACCTCTTCCTATCTCTTCTACTTTTGAAAACATTTCTTCTTCAGATGATGAAAGTGAGGATGACAATCCTCCCCCACCTTCTCAGGATCCTAAACTTCCAAGATGGGTCCGTACTACTCGGGATGCAGCAGGTGATCTTGCCGGTGATCCTACAGATCAGCGACGTACACGTTCTCAGTTTGAAAGAGCCTCTTCTTTACTGGCTCAAGCTCCAGTAAATCATGATCCTGACACTTTTGCAGAAGCTTCAGGCCATCCACATTGGGAAGCAGCTATGAATGAAGAATATCATTCATTGTTGGCAAATGATACATGGGATCTTGTTCCTCTACCAAAGGGACGCAAACTTGTTAGATGTAAATGGGTTTACAGAACCAAGTATGGACCAGATGGGAAAGTTGATAAACATAAAGCTCGTCTTGTTGCTAAGGGCTTTTCACAGGTTGAAGGCATTGACTACACTGAAACCTTCTCCCCTGTTGCCAAAATGAACTCTATCCGCCTTGTTCTTTCCCTTGCTGCCTCTTTAAAATGGGAAGTCCATCAGATGGATGTTAAATCTGCCTTCTTGCATGGGGACTTGCATGAAGAAATCTATATGGAACAACCCATTGGCTTCATCCAAACAGACTCCAGCCTTGTATGTCGACTTAAGAAATCTCTTTATGGTCTCAAGCAAGCTCCTCGGGCTTGGTATGCCAAAATGGATAGCTTTCTTTTAGAATCTGGCTTTTCTAGGTGTTATTCTGACAATACTGTCTACACCAAGAAAGTGGGCAACTCTCTTATCATCCTTGTTCTTTATGTTGATGATCTTATTCTTACTGGTAGTGATCCCAACCTTATAAACCATGTGAAGTCCAGCCTTAAAAAGAAATTTGAAATGACAGACTTAGGACACTTACACTATTTTCTCGGTCTTCAAGTCTTGCAATCCAAGGAGGGTATTTCCCTTTCCCAGTCCAAGTATGCTTGTGATATTCTTCGTCATTTTCACATGGAAGATTGTAAGCCAGCTCCTTCTCCCTTTCAGTCTGGAGTCAAACTTTCAGTCTCTTGTACTTCTCCTGAAGTTGATGCTACCTTATACCGTCAACTTGTAGGAAAACTCTTGTATTTAACCCATACTCGTCCTGACCTTTCCTTTGTTGTTGGCCTTGTTGCTCGTTTTATGCAAAACCCCCGTGAAAGTCATTGGAAAGCAGCTAAAAGAATACTTCGTTATGTTCGAGGTACAGTACAGTTTGGGATTCATTACAGTGCCAAAGCAGCTCCTCTATTAGTTGGTTTCACTGATTCTGATTGGGCTGGTGACCCTGATGATCGGAAGTCTACTGCCGGTTATGTCTTCACTCTTGGTTCAGGACCTATTACATGGGCTTGTAAGAAACAGGCTGCCATTTCTCTTTCGTCAGCAGAAGCAGAGTATCGTGGTGCCGTGGAAGCTAGTAAGGAAGCCTTGTGGCTTCGTCAGATCCTATCAGAATTTGGCTTTGAGCAGCAGCATCCGACTACACCTTGGTGTGATAATCAAAGTGCCATTCAGCTTTGCAAAGATCCAGTTCAGCATCAGCGCAGCAAACACATTGAACTACACATGCACTTCATCAGAAAGCTCATTCATGACCAGGTTCTTAAAGTGCAATATTGTTCAACAGATGATCAGGTTGCAGACATCTTCACAAAGGCTCTCACAGAGGCGAAGTTCACAAACTTCGATATATGCTTGGAGTTCAGGAAGTTGTCACTAAGGGGGGATAGGCTCTAGTGCCTCCTTCCTTCTCCTATTGTGTCATATTTGTAAATCCTTCAATCCTATCCCAAGTTGTTCTTAAGGGGGGATGTTAGGATATTCCGACACAAAGGAAATAGTTAAGTTCAACTTGGTCTAGTATAGAGTTAGGTATAGAGTTAGGTAAAGTGTGTTTCTTTACCGTTGTACATTTTGTAACTTACAATCCGACGGTCACGATATGTAGTGATCCGACGGTTCATTCTCTCCTCGGTAATACCGACACTTGATCCGTGGCTTGACACCCGATTGGTCCATGAATTCTATTTAAAGCGCATGGAGGGTCATTTGTAGGTTAACCGTGCATGAGAGAAGCTTATGTAAATTTTCATTCTTTTATTTAATAAATTGCCTGTAGTAGCCACGTTGGCACAGGCCGTGGACTGTTTCCCTCTCTGAGGGTTTTAACCACGTCAAAATACTGGTGTATTGATCTGTGATCTGTTTGTGAGCGGTGTCCTTTTGGTGTTCTGTCTGAGGAACTTACCCTGTAAATTCCTACAACTTGAGTTAGTGCGCATGGTCATTTGTGTTAGATTAGAGATCGATGTCAAAAATGGTTTCTAGCATGTAGGTGTGAATGGAATAGGTGATATTGCACATAGACAACATATGAATAAATACAACCATGTGATGCACATTGTCATGTAACAAAGCACGTTTGTTTGGCAATGCATTTGGGTTGAGTTGGGTCAACAATAGTGAGATCTGGTAGCCATTGTGTGTGAAAATTAGAGAATGAATACCTGAAGAGCGTGTTGTTTACAAATATCAAAGACACAGTATATGACATAGGTTATTGCTACTATGGAGATAATGCATTAAAATATCTTCTACTGCAAATTTGTATTGCTAACAATGTTTGTAGAGCACATATGTTGATATCCATTAATGCCACAATTTTATATTTACAATATTAAAGTGGTAGAGTCTTGTGTTGTTGTATGTATGAGTATGTATTTTTGTTGGCTGATTGGATGAGTTTGAGAGCTCATATGTGCTATTTATTAATTCCATATCATGTACGTCTGAGTGAGAGGGTTTGCATGTATGTTGTTGTTGATGTATGAATAGAGAGTATTTTTTATGATGTTGTTGTCTAGTGAGTTGATGAGCAGAGTGTGTGCATGAGAGAAAATATTGATTGTGTTGAGCAGTGACTTGTTGAGTTGCAAATATAGAGGTTGTTGTATTTAGTTGATGAGAATAGAGTTATAGTGGGTCCAGTGTGAAAATATATGAAATGAGGCCTATAGTTGATTGGGTGGATCCCAGTTTGAAAATGCAAGAAATGTGGTCCATGAGAGCATGAAGGTTGGAGCCTTCAATGGGCAAGTTGTGGAATGTTTATTCAGGGAGTGGCGGCTTCATTCGAGTTGTGGCCTGAGAACTTGGGAGTGGTGGTTAGAAAAACTATTGGGTGTTGGGGAATCTAGTAGGTGGTGCCTTGTATAGTTGAGGGAGTGGTGACTTCCAACAGGTGGTGGCTTGCAAATCCCAGGAAGTGATGGCGTTCGTTAGGTAGTGGCCTGGTGTGAGTGGTTACTCGTGTGCATCGCAAGTTGTGGCTTTCACATTGGTCATGGCCAATGATATGAAGATGTAAGAGATAAATTTCAATATTAATAAGAAGAAGTGAAGCAGAAACATGTAACCCCCTCCTCCCACATCCACCCATGTAACCATGCTAATCGGGGTAGACATGAGACGAGAGGCTACTATGATCAGATTCGACCTCCTAGGTGACCTTAAGGAAGTGGAATCAACATAACATTACACATAGTCATCAATATCATCAACAAAACCCTTAGGAGACAAGTCAGCTACTCAGACAACCTGTCCCTGGGTCCCACTGTTGTTCTAGACCTCTTAGGTCATAGTCACTCTCATGCTATGGGGAAGGGAGCGGTCAGAGACCTAAAGTCACTCTCATAGGCTTGCCTACCAGCGACTATGGACTAAAGTTGTCAGTTATGTGCCAGTGACCCCCGGATTTAAGCCATTTTTTCAGCCCATATGCTAGACCACTGCCTAGAATGGAATGAAAGCTCAAAATCAAGTAAATTACAGGGAAACAATACTGTAGAAGTAAATAGTTGTTCAAGATCTTAACCAAACCCCTACTAGCCATGATAGACATTTCGTCAAACATATCATCAACATGTAACCTACATGTGTAAATAATAGAATTAAGTGTAGGGATCTCATACTTATCTGAGAATCGCCATGAACCATTGTTTCCTCATGTCTTTTGTTTCCTTATCACTTATTAGTTAGTAGATACAATATCCATTCAAATACAAGTAAAAACATGTTGAGAGACAAACATAGTTACTGCCATAAAATGTACATATAACCAACATAATAGGAACATAAATACAATAAACATGTCAGCCATCAAAATCCATATATACACCAGTACATTTACACATGAAAATCAATGGAATGAATTTCTCATTAATCAATGTAATGAACCAACTAGAGATGGGAATACCACGTTCCACCCGACCAAATATTGGTTGAGCCAAGTCTCTCTTCATCCAATCACCCCCATGTCATATTCCAAGCATGAATGTGGGACTCATAGAACACATCGAAGACACCAATCAATGTGGATTCCACAAGAGTTCACCATCTACGCCGTGAGGAATTTGAGTGCCTCCTAGTCTCTCAGGATTTACTGTGCATCTGCTATCCTATGTAGGGATCACTAGGCCCTACACCGAGACATAATCTCCTAGATTTATTGTGCATTCCATCCTGGAATCACTAGACCCAACGGAGAGAAAATCCACCTCTTAGCTTTACTGTATATCCCGCCATTCACCGACAAAGATTCCTAAGCCAACCAAGGCACACAATATGGCTTTGCCAAACCCACAGTCTGGTTCAGGGGTTACTAGGCCAATGGATTTGTGCATCCTTAGCCCGGTTCAGGGACCACTACCACCATGTGTTTGTCAGTTCAGAGATGCATCCCACTCGGCTTCGAATCCAATCCGACCATCTCACACATACCGTATGAGAGAACCCATCTCATCAAAGCTATCAGGAAATGACAAGGCTAGGCTGAAAATACTGTCACACTTAGCAAAATGCATGCCATGGTAGAAAAGAAACACATGCAATCCCATGCATACCAAATCTAGCAAAGAAAATACACATGCAAGTCGATACCTGCAATGAAGCTTGTTGTAGCTGCTTGATCCTTCCTTTCCCTGCTTGATCTTTTCTTCCTCTTTCCTTCTTTTCTTTTCTTGATCCAATGCCAAAGTGCTCCAAGAAAACTCTAAGTGTCCAAGAGTATGAGAGATAGAGAGAGAGAGAGAGAGAATAATGAAATATCTCCAAAGATAAACTGACAAAAGGTTACCAACTGATCCTTAGAAGCCTTTTTATTAATGAGGCTTCTATTTTCTTCATTTCCATTATTTTCCTTCATTTTCCTCCTCACATGCAACTTATGACCTTTCACCTCCCTTTTCTCCTAATTTCCATTATTTTCATTAAAAAAATGTGCCAAAAATGCCACTTTTCCTTTTCTAAAGCCTTAGCCATTGCCTTTGCCAATTTCCTTAGCCATAAACAACCAAATGAACACCCCCTAGGATGTCCTGCCCAACATTCAACTTGGAATAAGTGTCCCATTCATCCGTGGTTATTGTTTTTATCTTTTATTACAGGGAATTTTCACCAGGGTTGTTACAGAACCCTCCCCCTTAAGGGACACCGTCCTCAGTGTTCAATCACACATATACCTCAACAACCCGCTGAAAGAAGACATACTGCTTATGGATATTTATACACAACTTGATGCAGTATTTACAATTAAAGATCTGGTCAAGAGATGAACATCATGACAACATGACAACATACTGCATAGTGGAGCTTTATATCACAGTGCATTACAGTATTTACAATGATCATCCTGCTGAGTTCCAATCCACATGACATCATAACATCATGATAACATAACCACATGATAGCATAATAACATGAGAGAATAACCGTAATGACTTGATACCCATATCACATAGCAGAGATTTATAACACAAATCGTTATGGTATTTACATCCATGCACATGGGTACATATAGTGACATCACCATAAATATTGATACCAAAACATATGCCAAATCATATACAAAAACATATATCAAACATATACTAATCAACATATCTAAGCATATATCAAAACATCATATAACATATACCAACCATCATAAAGCTTATATTGATCACCATAAAACATATACTAAATCAACATAAATCAAATATTAAACCACCATGAAGTATATACCAAACCACCATAATAAACTACCAACCACTATAAGCAATCACCAAACCACCATAAGTAATCACCAAACCACCATATCAAAGTTACTTTGCCTCAACTGAAAAACAAGGAAGGATACATGATCCACATCTGATCTGCCATCTCCCATGTAGCTTCATCGGGACAAAGTGCTTCCATTGCACTTTAACTTGCTCGATTGCTCAGTTCCGGAGCATGAGCACCTTTTTCTGCAATATACACTGAGGCTCCGGCTGGAATTATCCATCTGATTCCACCTGCAATACATATGAGTCAATCACATGATCAACATCCTTAACATACGTTTTAAGCAAAGATACATGGAAAACATCGTGGACTTTCACTTTCGAAGGCAGTGCAAGTCAATAGGCTATTGGCCCAATCCTCTCAATGATATTGAAGGGTCCACAATACCGTGGTGCCAACTTGGCACATGAGCCAATCTGCAAGGATATTTTCTTCATTTTGATGTGCAAGTACACCTGTTCTCCAACCTGGAACTCCTTGAACAACTTGTTCCTATCTGCATAACTCTTTTTCCTATCATGTGTTGCCTTGAGAGTGTTCTTGATCAACTGCATCTCTTGTTCCATGTCTGCCAACATATATGGTCCAATCAATACTCTACTAACCGGACCACTCCAACTGATATGAGTGTTACAACTCCACCCATACAATGCCTTAAAAGGAATCATCCTTAAAGACTCCTGATAATCGTTGTTGTATGTGAACTCTACCAAAGGGAGATACTCTTCTCACTTCCTTTTTCGATGCATCACATACATCCTCAACATGTCCTCTAATATCTTGTTGACCCTTTCTGTCTGTCCATCTATCCGTGAATGATAAGTTGCGCTGAAGGCCAACTCTATGCCCAAACCTGCAAATAACTCCTTCCAAAAATTGGAAGTGAACTTTGCATTCCTGTCTAACACAATCTTTTTCAGAACACCATGTATTCTAACCACATCTATGATGAATACCTGCACCACATCATTAGCTAAAAACATAGACTTCACCGGAATGAATTGTGCAACCTTTGTTAACCTGTCCACAATGACCATGATGGAATCATGCTGCTTCATTTTCTTCGAAAACCCTATGATGAAGTCCATGGAAATGACCTCCCATTTCCATTTTGGAATTGCAATCAGCTATAGCAGTCCACCTGGATGTTTATACTCTGCCTTCACCCACTAAAAATCAAAACATCTAGCCACAAACTTTGCTACATCCCTCTTCAGATTCGGCCAATAGTAATATCTGTTCACTACAGTCAAAGTCTTCTGATAACCTGTGTGACCTGAATATGGTTTCACATGAAACTCCC
Source organism: Pinus taeda (assembly GCA_000404065.3). Taxonomy (NCBI): domain Eukaryota; kingdom Viridiplantae; phylum Streptophyta; class Pinopsida; order Pinales; family Pinaceae; genus Pinus; species Pinus taeda. Next base: position 39,562 of record APFE030381073.1, on the reverse strand, counting down.
TCAAGATCACCTTCTTGAGCTCACTGCTATCTGGTACATATATCTTGTCTTGGAACCTGATCAATCCATCTGTTGTAAGATGACAACCCATGCCTTGTGAACCTGCACCTGTACCTATACTTGTACTTGTTCTTGTACCTATACTGCCACCTTTATCTGTACCACTACATGTACTTGTAATATCACCCTGCTGCAACCTGCTGTCCTGCCTGCAAGATCCTATATTGTAATTCCACCCCATAGGAGCTCATAATTGCCAAGTGATGTACCTGTATCCTTCTACTGAGATCATCTTCCACCCTATTCTCTTTTCCCTTGATGTACCTGATATCGAAGTCAAACTTGCTAATTGTGACCAACCATCTAGCCTGCCTAGCATTCAGATTCGGCGGGTCAAACAAATACCTCAACCCAATGTGATCACTCATAAGCACAAACTGCCCGTCAAGAAGATAATGCCTTCACATCTTTAATGCGTGTATAATCGTTGTTAACTCAAGATCATGTGTCATGTATTTTTCCTCGTGCTCGTTTAGTTTCTGGGAATCATAACATACCGCCCATCCATCCTGCATAAGGACTCCACCAAACCCTCTCTTGCAAGCATCTATGCATACCACAAAATCTTTGTCCGGATCTGGAATCTGTAGTACTGGTGCATGCGTTAACAACTACTTAAGCTGCTCAAAGCTAGCCTCACATTCCTCTATCCATTCGAAATTCTTACCTTTCCTTTGCAATGATGTAATGGGATAAGCAATCTGCAAGAAGTTCGTGATAAACCTCGTATAATAGCCTGCTAGACCCATGAAAGATCTTACCTCACCCAAATTATTAAGAGCTACCCACTCCATGATGGCCCTTATCTTCTCTCGATCTACTACAATGCCTTCCTTGGAGACAACATGTCCCAAGTAGTGCACCTCAGTTTGAAAGAAACTACACTTGCTGAGCTTAGCATACAACTGATGCTCCCTCAATAATCTCAACAATGTTTCTAAATTCTCGGCATTCTTTTCCTTTTTTTTAGAATATACTAGTATATCATCAATGAACACAATAACAAACTTATCCAAATATGGACGCAACACACTATTCATCAAACACATGAATGTAGCAGGAGCATTATTTAAGCCAAATGGAACAACAACAAACTCATAATGCCCATATGTAGTCCTGAACGCAATCTTGTAAATGTCCTCTTTGATGGGTACCTGATGGTATCCGGATCTCAAGTCAATCTTTGAGAACACTGCTTCTTCCTTCAGGTGATCAAACAAGTCATCAATCCTCGGCAAAGGATATATGTTCTTGATAATCACTTTGTTCAACTACTTGTAGTCAATGCATAATCTAAGAGTACCATCTTTCTTCCTTATAAACAAGATCGATGCACCCCAAGGTGATACACTTGGCCTAATGTATCCCTTGTCCAATGTTTCCTTCAACTACAATTTTTAACTCAACCATATCAGGTGTGCTCATCCTGTAAGGTGATTTTGATGCTGAAGCTGCCCCTGGCACTAACTCAATCGAAAATTCTACCTCCTTGTGATGTGGAAACGCTTTAATGTCCTCAGGGAATACATCCTGAAACTACTGCAACACTGGGTACTTGTTCAACACATCTGCATCCTCATCTTCCGTACCCGTATCACTAGAAATGTGTACTACAAATAGCTTGCACCCTTTCTTGTAGCTACGCTTTGCTTGCATAGCTGCCGCCATCCTAACTGATGTGGCTTTCTTCTTACCTTACAAGACTGTTGATTCTCCATTGTCATCAACACACTCAATAGCTTTGTCATAGCAGGCAACCTTGGTTCTATGAAGATACATCCAATCCATGCCCAACAACATACTATATGAACCCAACAATAATACATTCAAATGTGTTGCTCTAGGCATACCATTCAATTCAATTGCGCAAGCTCTTACCCAATGATGAACTCACTTCTTCATACCTATATCCAACTGCACTAACCAAGACTCTACATGAAACTCCTTATTCAAGCCACATTTATCCACCAAGTCAGGACTAACATAGTTATAATTAGATCCAGGGTCAATCAAATTAGAAATAAATTAATCACAAAGCTTATCGCCCATCTTAATGATAGATACCTGGTGTTCTACTTTCCCGTTGTCCACTGTTGTATAGATACGTGGAATACTCTTACCAACATCCCCAATAGTTTGCGCCTCCTGTGCACTATATATCTTAAGCCTTCCACCTTGATGTTGCAGACAATCTCTCCTAAGGTGTTCTTCACCACATGTCTAACACTCCAACTCACCAGTGTCCTCACCTCTATGTTGTTATTGCTGCTGTGGCCCATGTCCCTGTCTAGCTGCATTAAATCTCTTTTGTTGTGCCACATTTTCTTTCCCATCTACATGTTGAGGCCTTGTCCTCTTAGGCTGCCATTTACCTCTACCTTTGTCTTTTCCCTTCCATCCATGCTAATATTCATTCTTACACTTTGATTTCTCATAACATTGCTTCAGTTTCCCAATAACTTCCTCAAGTGACCGAGGCTCATCATACTCAATCCAATCTCTAAATGCTAATGGAAAACCACTAACAAATCATTGAACTTTAGCCTTCTCATCAGTAAGATACGGTACATACCTCAATAGTTCCAAAGACTTGATTGTGTACTCTTCATCTGTCATTGATCCCATATTTAACTCAGAGTTATTTAGCCTTAGTGTCATAGTACCTTTCTGACAAGTACTTCTTCCTAAAAGGCCCCTTGAATTTCTACCAACTCAAGTCATCTGTCTTGATGTTTCTAACCCACTTAACATCTTCCCACCAGATGTATGCTTTACCTTTCAAGCTGAAGATAGATATCCAGCCTTCATGTTATCTGTGTACTCATGCAACTCAAAGAATTTGATCATACCAAGTATCCAAGTCTCTACATCTTCCGGATTCTTCATATGTCCTTCAAAAGTAGGTGGTTTTTCTTTCTTGAATTCATTCGAAAAGTACTCTCTATCATTCCTATTGTAAGGATGATAACGATGACGATCATGATGTCTATCAGAACCAGAACTAGAATAATACCCGTACTCATCGCCCCTCCTTTCCAGAGTGCCCAACAACCTTCCATCTCTCACTGTATCAGATCTATCTGACCCTTGTCTACTTGGAGATCTACCTCCATATGCTACATTAGTTCCATCCTCATGTGCATGGCTGATCTGAAGCGGACCTTGTCACTATAGTTTTGACAAAATCTGAAGAAGTATAACATTGACCTCTTCTTGATTCTCTTGTTCCTGTATGATCCGATCATTATATGCCTTACAACTCCTTATCTCTTCCTTCAAGCTTCTCAATGTATCGATGAAATCATAAGTATGCCCCACACCACACTGCTCATCTGATGCATAAGGAGATTCTATGTAGTCTACCACCTTGCTAGCCATTTAACCTCTTTCTTCCTGCAATGCATAATATGTTAGATAAACCAAATCACAATAAAACAATGTACCTTATTTTATCTTGGGGAGAATACCTTGTCTGCAAGATCAACCAATCAGCATGATACATGTATAACATAATCATAACAACGTATAGACATACAAAAATAAATGTATCAACACATAAACATCACTCTAACTAGGATCCAGTTATCAATGCAAGGCCATATCAACAATGCATGTTATGACCTCATACATGACAACAACCATTACTCTATTGTACACATTGCTACATGAAACCGACAACATGCATAAGCAATCCCTAACCAACTACGAATACGCATAATTGCATGTAGTCAAACATAATCGATCAATTCTTGTAATCAACCTACAAGGCTGATGCATGTAATCAAAATATTCAAAATGTAACCTAACATACAAGGATGTAAGTTGGTGATCTAAAATCAACATGTAAGCGACGGATAACCATATACAGTTACTCACATACTCATGAAAAATACATTTGATGAAATCAACATAAAATTCTCCATAATACAACCCTAATCCATCATCAAGCAAATGCAACAAGTATATAAGTTTAAGAGATACACATGCAATTGACATGCATGCATGACCAACACCTTCAACCCATCTAGTCTGAGAGTTGAACCATGCTCTGATACCACTCTATAACACCCTCCTCCCACATCCACCCAAGTAACCATGGTAACTCGGGCAAACATGAGACGAGAGGCTACTATGATTATATTCGATCTCCTAGGTGACCTTAAGGAAGTGGAATCAATGGAACATTACACATAGTCATCAACATAACCCTCAAGAGACAAGTCAGCCACTTAGACAACTTGTCCCCAGGTCCCACTATTGTTCTGTACCTCTTAGGCCATAGTCATTCTCATGTTATGGGTAAGGGAGCGGCTAGAGACCTAAATTCACTCTCATACGTCTGCCTGCCAACCACTGTGGAGTAAAGTTTCCAATTCTATGCTAATGACCCCGGGATTTAAGACACTTTTTCAGGCCCAGGGGCACTGCCCAGAATGGAATGAAAGCTCAGAATAAACTAAAGTATAGGGAAACAATACTGTAGAAGTAAATAGTTGATCAAGACCTTAACCAGACCCCTACTAGCCATGGCAGGCATTTCGTTGATCCAGATTTAAACAGGAACGCAACAAATTATAAAGATAACCATATACACAAAGATGCAACGGAAATAATACTTCATTTCATTAATGGAAAATACTGAAATATGCTTACAACCAGAAATGGAAATAAACCAGCTAGGGCGATGGCAGCTTATCTCTGAGAAGAGATGTGTGGCTACATGCCTCTGAACTGTGTTACATGAGGCTCGAAGGCCTATTTATTGTTGAGAAACAATGGAAAAACCCTTCACATTCCAAAACCTAACCCTGGAAGATGAAACGCCAAATTGTGGGCCCCGTTTTTGGGTAAGTTGGTACATCAACTTTCCGGGGTCGCGAATTGGTCGTCTTATCTCCGTTTGACGCGCATGATAGCCCGTTGGAAAGATCTCTCCGAGGACTACGA